>WNHD01000521.1:0-50492 GCA_011057455.1 Ganaspis sp. Gsp50
TCAATTATTTATGGAATTTAAATTTTAAATTATTTTTATAATTACATTTAAATAAATTATACTTTTTGAATTATTAAAAAATGTTAAAGGTTGGTTTTTATAAAAAATCCATCTATAAGGAAGCAAAATTTTCATGAAATGAATAATTTTCTACTTGTTTAATTATATTGAAGTGTTTTTAAAGATTTTAAAGTATTTTAAAATGTTTTAAAATGTTTTGAAGTATTTTAATATATTTTGAGGAATTGGGAAGTATTTGGAATAATTTATAAATAATTTTAAGTATTTTAAAGCATTTTAAAGTAATTTTAAGTAAATTTAAATATTTTTAAGCATTTCTAAGAGTCTATAGATATTTTGAAGTATTTTCAAGTGTTTTTAAAGATTTCAAAATATAGTTTTTCAAAATGTTTTAAAAGGATTAAAAATATTTCAAGATTTATTTTATTCTTTTTTTTCTTCATTTCAAAATCCCCTTTTTATGGAAAAAAATCACCTTTTTTAAAATTGAAAATCCCCTTTTACACCTAAAATTGAACGAAAAAACGAATTTGAAAATAAAAATTCTTCGGTTGGTTGAAAGAGAAACAGAAGTTTTGTTTTAAAAAAATTATTTTCAATTTGTTAATATAAAAGCAAATAATTAACCTTAGCTTTTTAAACAATTAGTCTTAGCTTTTTAAACAATTAGCCTTAGATTTTTAAACAATTAGCCTTAGATTTTTAAACAATTAGCCTTAGCTTTTTAAACAATTAGCCTTAGCTCTTTGAAGTAATAGAATTAATGTCTTTATATCAAGTTTTGTTTATTAATTAATGTTTTATCAAAGTTGCTCGTGAAATTTTGAGTAAATACAATTTTTTAAAATGAGAAAACAAAAGAGATGTAAATAACAATCGCCTTTTATTGCCGACAAACAAGTTTCCATAAGCCTATTATTACTAAATCAAGAGTATAAGACATTACTTCTTATTTTTTGTTTTCTTGAGGTGTAGGTTTCACGCTATCTGCAACTCTTTGTCCACGATTAATGTTAGGATCATATTCAAACATAGTAAATAAAGCTGGTGTAGGATCTCTTGGTGTACTTCCAATAGGACCGTGTCTACGTTCCCAAACCATGCGATGTTTTTGTTTCATAAGTGCACCCCTTGAATTCGGTAACGGACCCAAATCACCGTCTGTAATTTCAAAATCAATATTTAATTACGTATTTTTTATGAATTTAATTTATTATTAAACGGATTTTGAATCAATTTAATTTGTTATTAAAAAGATTAATTATTAAAGAAACGTCCGGTAAATAGATAATTAAAACATTGGCTAATAAAAGCTCCTAGCTTTTATTTGGCTAAATTTCAATTATGTAGTAATTAAATGATTATAATCAAGTTTGTATTGATTGAAATTTGGAATAATGAAAATAGTGTGTTTAAAACAAACGCGTTAGTTATTATTTCCATTCGTGGAAAGAGCTCGTTGCTTACATTTTGAAAACCACGCTGTAGTAGCGTCATCATACACATCCAAAAGCGGTTGACATCTTTGTCTTTCCTCGCCTTGATAAATAACACAATCCTCGTATCTGGATCTCAAAATGTCGAGAATTTCGTTGTCTCTCAATCTGAATAGAACAATATTTTTTAAATATTTCATAAACATTCTTAAAACCAAGGTATTCATAAACATTCTTTACAAAAGGTTTTGTTTACAGGGAAACAAATTACTTTTCCAAATCATTGCTTTACCAAATTTTGTACCTATTTGGAGCTTAAAGGTTTGTATTTGGGAATTTTTATTGACAAGGTATTTGTGCATTCGGGAAACCAAATCTTTTCATAATCCTGAAATTAGATTATGTAAATTATACGACAGGAAATTAAAAACACGAATAATTTAAAGGCTTTATTTACTTTTTAATTATTTAAATTATATGTTAAATAAAAAGACTTTTCCATTATTTAAATTATGTTTCCAATAAAAAGACTTTTTCATTATTTAAATTATATTTTCAATAAAAAGACTTTTTCATTATTTAAATTATATTTTCAATAAAAACTTTTTTATTATTAAATTGAGAATATCGATGCGAGTCAAATAATAAAATAAAGAAAAAACAATTTCGACTTTAACGTTTCGAAATACTTTTTATATTTACTTTATTATATACTACTTGTCACTTTTACTTGTTTATTATTAGGAAATCGATATAATTATACATGTTATTATATAAAATATAACGTATTCCAAAATATAAAAGTGATTTAAATAAACATACTTATCTCTTCTGAATTGTTCATCTGCTTCAAAAACACAAACTCGATCGTCCGTATAACATTGGTCGACAGTAGGAACTCTGCGAAATTTTTGATGATACCAAGGATAGTTTTGTTGATTCGGTTCGACGATTTTTTCTAAATAAACATTAAGATTATCGTAACTATCTTTAAAAGTACAAAGGTTTTTTAAAAAATTAGTGAATAACAGCTCCAAAAATAATGAAAATTTATAATACAGGCATGTAAAGATGTTTCCTTTTATTAAAAAACAGGGAATTAGTAATTCAATTAATGATTTCTTTCTGACAGGTCAAATTTTACAAAATAGAAATGAAGAAATATGTTTGACAAATTAAAAATAAAGGTCTCCTTAAGGACATAACCTAGAAAATTGATTAGGTAATACCTCGAAACAATGTGACAGGCGTATCAAACATGTAGTATACTTTGTTAAAAAAACGTTCTATAGAATTCCTTCCTTCCATTTTTATAAAATAGTTAATAAATCTTACGAGAAAATTAAATTTTACTCCAAAATTTACTTTTCTCCAGCGGACGATGGTTGTCGCCGCTGGTCGCGCCCTCTCGCGTTCATATTCGGAAACTGTTTTTATTCTATTTTTGTGTTTATTTCTTTCTTTATTAACAAAATGTTGTTGATTTTTACATTCCTAAAAGCATAGTTTACTGGTTTTTGTAGTGAAAATTTAATTATTGTTTATTTTGTACAGAAAATTCTTAAAATTTTGTTTAACAAATTTAACAGAAAATATCTCTATTATTTGGAACTAGGGACTTTGGGACAATGGTAACTTTTGTTGGCGAACCTGCAGACTCCATTGCGGTATATAAAGAAAGGTTACTAGAAAAATTCCTCCATTTCTTCTAAATCAGCGCGATGGTGAGTGTTTCTTTGCAATTCTAATCTTCGTTTATTTATTGCATCTTTTAATATTTTGCAATTCTAATTTGAAAATATGTTATTGTTTATCCCCTTACACATTTTGTATTCAATATTTTTCTTTTACAATTTTTTTTTGCGAAAGTAATCGAATCTAACCTTGTTCCTTTTGTGTTCACGTGGAACATTGTTTTAAATGTTTATTTAAATAATTTTACTTCAATGATGATTTAGATAATATAATGTTTATGGTTTTTAACTGATTAACCATGAAGATATTATTCTAGGGCGGTCTGAGCAAATTTTATGAACTATTGGTTTTAGTGCCACGTTTTATCAGATGCTAATAATGGTGCTTTTTCTTTCAGTCGCATAGAAAATTCAGCGCTCCGCGGCATGGGTCTATGGGATTCTATCCCAAGAAAAGATCAAGGCGTCATCGTGGTAAAGTAAAGGCCTTCCCTAAGGATGATCCTAACAAACCTGTGCACTTGACGGCCTTCATGGCATACAAAGCTGGTATGACCCACGTTGTACGAGAAGCCGACAGACCTGGTTCAAGTAAGTTAAAATAACTAAAATTAACTACTTATTACTTAAAATAATATTATTATTAATATTATTAAGTTAAATATTCTTTATTGTTTCACCTACATGAAAGCATTTTCAGTTCACGAAGTGTTAGCCTTTTGATTGTCCTTTTTTAGGTTAGGTTAACATTATAGATATTTTCAGTTGCTATTTTTTTTTATAAGTCTTGATTCTAAAATTGAGTAAATTTTTGATTTTGGATTTTAAGTAAAATACCGATGCTTTTGTCAGTCTTGATAAGTGTAGCAATACACTGGTCGACGATTGACAGCATTTTTGGAGCTGCTTGATTTTGTGTGGTATATTCTTATCTGCAGTATCGGAAATGAATTTTGGCAGCTACTTTTGTGGCAGTTAGAGCAAGACATATTCCTTAACTTTGTTGTAGTCCATTGGACGATAATCAATGAGATAAACCATGTCTGGTACACTTTTAATAATAAAAATCTTGTAATAATTAATTTTATTAGAACTTTAATTGTAATAATTAACTTTATTATAACTTTAATTGTAATAATTAATTTTGTATAATAAACACTATTTTTAACACGACTATTTTGTTTTGCAGAGGTCAACAAGAAGGAAATTGTAGAAACAGTTACAATTTTGGAAACACCACCTATGATTGTCGTAGGTGTCGTCGGCTATATCGAAACTCCCCATGGTCTTAGGGCCCTCACCACCGTCTGGGCTGAGCATCTTTCTGAAGATTGTCGTAGACGATTCTACAAGAACTGGTGCGTATTTTTCGAATAATGCAAAGCTTTTTCAAGTATTTGTCATTACAGATAGACAATATTAAACTCACAGCTCCTGTGATGAAAATTGGACGGAAATTAGCCAACAAAGCATGACTTTGTTATTAGGCTGATCCGTTGTCACGTCTGGTTTCCGCTCTATTAGAAGAAACCAGCGTTTTGAGTCTCACGGAGAAAAAATAGTTTTGAGGTTTTTTTTATATTTCTGCCCTGAAGTTAGATTTGTTTATTAAAGTTTGGGAATCATTGAGCAGTCGACGACATTGGCAATTTGCCATTTTTGTTTCAAAGATTTATATATTAATTATAATGTATATATAATTACAATATGTATATAATTACAATATATATATAATTACAATATATATATATAAAATTAATTAATTAGTAATTTTTTATTCATTATTTTATGATTTATTTTTACTATACATTACTGTACATGTTTATTTAATTTTTTTGTAACGTTCAACTTTTCAATTAGCACTTTATTTTAGGGAGCATCCACAAATTACTTGATATCCTTGAGGGGGGTAAAAAAAATAACACGCAGGGGGTCTTAATTTCCAAAAATGTATATCATGTAACATGTGGATGTGCCCTTAGCAAAAAACCGAGTTGGCAACATTTTGAGAAATTTTATATAATTTTTTATCTTTATATAGCAGTTCTTTAAAATTCTGATTTTTAAAATCTTTTATTATTTTAATATTATTTTTGTATAATGATATTTAAAATCTAATGCACTTTTAGCAAGTATTTATTTTTGTTGGTGGATTTAAATAATTAATAGAGCCCACACGTATTAGTTTTGCTCCTTTTTTTCCATTCATTAAATGGTCTAATAAACTGATTATAATAATTAAAAACGCAAAATAGAAATTCCAATAAATTTCGAGTGTCAAGTTTCTAAAATGTTGCGAATTCAACTTTTTTTTTATTTTAATCTTATTTATTTTAATTTTTTTTATAAACAATTTCTTGAATAAAAGAAAATTATCATATAGTCAAGATCTTAATAAGGCTAATAAATGATTCCACAACCTTTCTAGAAGTTTTTTTAAGAAATAGTTTTCTCGTTTTTTTAATTTAATTTTTTTTTATTTTTTTATAACAAAAATAAAATAAAACTAAAATCAGTAATAACGATGGACAGTTTTTAAAACTCAATTCATCTCCGTAATAGGGACTCAAAACGAGGTTGGTCTTCTCGTAGAGCGGAAAATCTAAAACATGGATCGTCGTAGAGCTGCAAAACTAGAACGTGGTTTTTGTGCAGGTACAAGAGCAAGAAGAAGGCTTTCTCAAAGACTTCCAAGAAATGGCAAGATGATCTTGGACGTAAATCAATCGATAACAACTTGAACAAGATCGTCAAGTACTGCAAAGTTGTCCGCATTATTGCCCACACGCAGGTAATTGTTTTTTAAAAATAATATTTCTTCATAGCTTTTTTAAAAATCTTGATTTTATACTTGACTAAAATCGACGCTTTTACCAGTGTTTGAATAGGAGTAGTTTTACTCCAGTTTATCACTGGTAGCAGTTCTGGAGCTGCTTGATTTTGTGCGGTAAATTCTCAACTGCAGCGTCGAAAATCAAACTTGTCGCCTACTTTGTAGGAATGATAAAAGCACGGCATATTCCTTAAACTTTTTGTAGTCCATTGGACAATGACAATCAGATAAACCATGCCTGGCACAAACTCTTATAATTAAAATCAAAATTATGATTTTTTTATTTCTGATATTTTTGAATATCATTAAAATTATATTATATTTAAATTAATTATTAATTTATTTATTATATATTTATTATTAATTTATTTATTATTATATATTTATTATTAATTAATTTTATATTATGAAACTTACTAGTAATTATTTAGTAAGTAATATTGCATGAAAAATTATTGTTTAAAAAGTGATTATGCATTAAAATAAACTTCTTCAATTTCCAGATGAAACTTTTGAAACAAAGGCAGAAGAAAGCTCATATTATGGAAATCCAGTTGAACGGTGGAACCATTCAGCAGAAAGTACAATGGGCACGTGAGCATTTGGAAAAACCTGTTCCAGTTTCCAACGTTTTCGCCCCTGATGAGATGATTGATGTTATTGGCGTGACCAAGGGAAAGGGATACAAAGGTATAAAAAGCTACTTTTGTTTTTGACATTCAAAAGAATGTTAATTCGTAAAAAAAAAGTTTTTGCATCGCTTGTACAGAAATTTAAACGAAACCTAGTTTTGAATGCAAACAACTTTCGCTAAAAATAATAAAAAATAGTAACTATTATTTTTAATATTTTACCAATGTGTGCAATTTACTGCATATATTTTTTCATTGATATATTATAAATGTTAATCACACCTATAGTTTTGTGCACAAATAGAATAAATACATAATGATGAAAAAACATGATGTGTGCATTGTCTGACGACTCTGACGAGAACATCATGCTGCCTTCCTACTGACGTTTCTCATTACATTCAAAACTTTTTTTTGAATGCAATGAAAAAATGTTTTTTATTTATTCGTTAGTTTTTTAACTGTAGATTAAAAGATTTTGTAATTTTTCAGGTGTCACTTCCCGTTGGCACACAAAAAAGCTTCCAAGGAAGACACACAAGGGTTTGAGGAAAGTTGCTTGTATTGGAGCCTGGCATCCGAGCAGAGTATCTTTCACGGTTGCCCGTGCAGGTCAAAAAGGTTACCATCACCGAACGGAAATTAACAAGAAGATTTACAGAATTGGACAGGGAATTCACACCAAGGATGGAAAGGTAAAAAAAACTTCAGAGAAATTCAATAAAATGGCTTGAAATTGAGTCGTGTAAGCCTCATCTTAAGTTGGTCTTTTGCATTTTTTTTTGGAAGATTTAATTTAATCCATTCATAGAGGCAAAAGTAAAATGGCTTGTAAATAGTTCCTGATAGATGTTTCGATGCTTTTTGGGACTCCCGAGCAAGCAACATAATATAATATTTAGTATTGATATAGTTGCTTTTTTTACAAATTAAATAATGAGAATGATTCATTAACATGGGTTTTTCATTTCTTTCAGATTGTGAAGAACAATGCATCCACTGAATACGATCTTACTGATAAATCCATCACCCCCATGGGAGGTTTCCCTCATTACGGAGAAGTCAACAATGACTTCCTCATGATCAAGGGATGCTGCGTTGGACCCAAGAAACGTGTCCTTACTCTGAGAAAGGTATAATTTAGGATTTTTTAATTTCATATTCGTTAATTTATTTATTAATATTCAATACTTTCAGTAATCAATATTTTGTTTATTGATATCCAATATTTTGTTTATTGATATTCATTATGTTGTTTATTAATGCTATAATTGAACTCATTATGATGAATCCAGAATAGAGCCAAAAAATATTCTGTATGACACTTTATGTGATATTAAATGATAGGCCTGATATTTTTTGTTTATAAAAGTTTTGAGATGAATTTTTAAAAAAGGTGAGATTAATAAGTTTATTTAATTCCAGTCTCTGTTGATTCATACTAAACGAGCTGCTCTTGAGAAAATCAATCTCAAGTTCATCGATACCAGCTCCAAATTTGGACACGGTCGGTTCCAAACTGCTGCTGAGAAGGCTGCCATCATGGGACAACTCAAGAAGGATCGCATCCGGGAAGAACAAGCCGCAACTGCTGCTGCTCCAGCTGCCGCTGCAGCACAGTAATCATACTTTGTATGGTTTTAAAATAAAAACAAAGTGTTTTTAAATCAAATGATTATTCATTTCTGATTCATTTCTCACTTCCTCAAAAAGACCTTCCTCTTATTCTTTAAATGCGAAATCCTAGATTTTTAAATAGTTTTTGCTTCCTCATGCAGGAAGTATTTTTTAATTTAATGAATAAATTAGAATTCGATTTAATTTTTGTCTTCAAATTACTTTTGTAGGCTTATACTTTTGTAATTGTTAAAAAATGGGTACTTCTGGAAAATAGTTTTTGGCGTTTTCTCAATTTAAACATTGACAATGTTTGACTTAGAACTAAAGTTATATTAATTAAGTAAAAGTTTTATTTACAGTAATTAAATTATCAATGAAAGCTATTTTTGAATGGTCAATTTGATAAAAATCACGGAATAGTATACTATGTGAAAGAAAATTTTTTTAAGACAAATTTTAGATTACGTCATTTTTTGTTTGAAAGCTTTATCCATTATTTTAAAAAATTGTTATTAATTAAAAGAAAGCGATGTAAATTGAGACTAAAAACAATATAAGTACTTTAAATGTTTATTTTTTTATATTTAGTTTTTAAATAATTTTGAATGTATCTTCAGACGGTAATTTAAAAATTGATTTTACCGATCAAAGATGACGTCAGATGAGAATAATTACAATTGATCGGGAAAAGTGGATTGTGATGCTGAGTAGCCTTTATTATCCCTTTCAACGATTTCTCAAGTCCACTGTTTTGTTATCGTAGCATATTTTTGATTAGGCACAACTTGTGGTCTTGAAAAACGTAAGTTTCAGCAGTGATTTTTGATGTGTTATAACCTCGCGAAACGCCTTTTTCTTTTACAGAAAATAGTTGCAATCGTTTGACGCGTCACAAATGGAAGGGCTTATATCTCATTACGTGAAAAATTTTGCTAACATGATCGAGGACTTGAATTAATTAAGTGATGACATTTGTGACACACGTGCCCTTCCCTACATTTTACTCCCACGCACCTTTTCCGAGGATATATTTATTTACTTTCGCAATCATTTTATGTTTTGTTCCCAGGAAGATTAACTATTGTTAATGTACATTTTACATTCTAAAAAATGCAGTATTTATGTTTAAATTTCTTACATATGTGTGATTAAAATCAGTTTTTAATGAATCCTCCATTTTATGATCATAACCTATTTTGTGTTTTCTTTTTGGTTAAAAAAAAGTTACGACGTAGTGAATGTTGAGATGAATTAGAAATCTTGGTATTGTGTATACGTTCTGCCTGCTTTGAAAATTATGTCAAATTTTTCATTAAGTGTATTCAATTTTTGTTTGTAGATAAAATGTCCCGTGCGTCATGAGAAGAAAGTTTCTTGTTTAGTTTTCATAAATTATCAGTTGGCGAATCTGCTCGCAAACTAAAATTTAAAGACTGATAAGTGGATACAGAAATCGTCGAAATGATGGATATCGACACGCCGGATTTTTCCAGCAAGGATGAAGAAATTCAGTTTTGGATGGACCTTGCACATCAAATGCATCAAAGGTATTTTTTGCTTTGAGTTTTATACTTATTATCACTAGAATATGACTCAGTGTGCATATTTTTAAATAATTCTAACGATAAATAGAAAAAATATATGCGAGAAACTTATTCAACCGAATATTTTTCTTTATAACGAAGCTAGAAATCTTCGCTTTACTAAAAATTTGAAATCTATGAAAGTTGAGTATTTAATAATAATAACAAAGACAAGAGGAATTGAATTTAAAACAAGATAAGAAAAAACTATATAAAACGGTGATAACAGATGTAGTAATATTTTAAAAATCTTTTATCATTATTTTTTTCTCTTTTTTTGTATAATATATACAATATTTTATACAATATTTACACAATACTAAGAAATTCTTTCTTTTTGCTTTTATAGAAAAGATGATGTTGAACGCGAACTGGAAGAATTCCAAGAAAATTCACAAATGCTGGAGAAAGAGTTGGAAACGTCCTTGGAACAAGCAGAAAAAACTATTAGGGAATTACAACAACGGAATGCCAGGTTGGTTAATGAAGTAGAACAATTAAGGGTCCGTCAAGACCAACAAGCTACAGATTGTGCCATGTTTCAAACACGAGCTCAAGAACTTCAAATTATTCAAGAACAACAACTCAAATACATTCGAGAGTTAGAGCAAAAAAATGACGATTTAGAAAGAGCTCACAGGTAAGCTTAAAATGTCCTATTTTTAAATTTTATTTTATTGCTTCCTAATACAGAAAGTTTCGATTCTTTCTTTATTTTTAAACTATTGTAAAAACTATTGTAATTTGCTTTTAAAATGATTTTTGCCCTTTTTTTTAACAATTCGTATCAATTACATTTGTTATTTAATTATATTCTGATTCTTAATTTTGTACAGAATAAGTAAAGCGACAGAGGAAGAATTTGAAGCCAAATTTAATCTAGAAATAGAAAAAAATGCGCTGCTTGAATCTGAACTTGACGAGAAAGATGGTTTAAAAGTAATTGTTCAGAGACTTATGGACGAAATAAGAGGTATATTTAGCTTACTTTAACAAAGTTTAATTAAACATTATTTTTACCAAACTATTTTTATTGAAATCTTTAGTTTTAATTGAGAAAGAAATTATAATTTCTACCTACGATTGTGCTAGAGTTAAAGATAACAATTCTTTAAATTTAGACAGGTTTATAAAATTTTATTTCAACTGTGATTAAAAATGCCAATTGCGCAATCGATGTATGTTTGTATAAAGAATGTAATTGTAATTGTCTTTCAGACCTCAAACAGGAAATTCACGTCCAGGAAAGACGACAGCCTGATAATGATAAATCAGCGGATCGAGTTCGAAATCACGTAGACAGTAACAAGCTCCAGGTTGAAATGGAGTCGCACACACCGCCTTCGAGTCCAATTGCGCCCCAAAATATTACGCCGAGTGTCAATTCGACAACGCCTCAAGTTAAGAGTAAGGTCAACTCTGTCTTACGTAGAACAAAGATTTTATTTAATCAAATTTCAAGGAGAAGATCCTCAACATCAAAACTAACTCCTGCAAAAGCAGGCAATTTAAAATTTTCTCCCGCAAAATCAGGTCCTTCAAAAGTAACTCCTGCAAAATCAAATCCCTTGAAATTAACTCCTGCAAGATTTGTTCCTTTAAAACTCACTCCTGCAAAATCAACACCTTTTAAATTAGCTACTGCAAAATTAACACCTTTGAAAATAGCTACTGTAAAATCAACAGCTTTGAAATTTAGCCCTGCAAACTCTGTGGAGTCAATTCCTGGAAAATTCACTCCTTTAGTCTTGGAACCTTCTGAATTGAGGCCCTAACATTCAAATGACTATTAAAAATAGTTTTTTTAATTTTTCTTCGAGAGATTTTATTTTCTCTTATTTTTATTGTAAAGACCCTTCGCCATTTATGTAAATACGTGCGTTTCTTTTAATTAGTGTAACTTAGAATTTTCTCTCGTTTTAAAATAATTCGAATTTTGATTTATTTCCAAGTTATTATTTTCTATTCTTTTGTTAAGAATAATTTATGGCAATTTAATAAAGACGATTCTTGTAAAATATGATTTTTTTGTAATGTGATTTGTAGATTGCATGAGGTTTTTCTTTCTATTTTTCTTGTCTTCACTGCATGTATTGCCTTTTTTACCTTAATTAACAAACACCGAGTGGTAAATTCCAATTTTTATTCTTTCCATTTTTAGGTCTTTAGTTAAAGAGAAAAAATAGCTTTATTTATGATACTTTCAGAGATTTTTCTTCAGGATAATTTTGAAGCTTTTAATATAAAATTTTCTGTACACGTGCCTAGTTTCAAAGATTTATGATAGAAATTAAATAAAAGGCACAATTTGTGAAAAAGCAAAGAGGTTTTGAAACCGTAAATAGTTATAAACTAAAATTCGCGACTTTTTATTCCAATTTATGCGTTTGAAAATTAATCCACTCAAATTTTAACACCTGTTAATTTAAATTGGTCTGAATTTTAATAAGAGCTTAAATTTTATACACTTCCAAATCTTGATGCGCCCACTTTAAAATCTTTTGAAATTCGAACGAATCTCTTCTCTACTAACAAATTGCTCCAAATTTTCCTGCTTTTAAATTTGAATGCTTTAATCATTAAAATTTATAAATAAAGTTGTGAAGAAAGAACCGAAATCGATGTCAATGTTTGAAGATTTTTTTCTTAAATTTTGTTGCTCTTAGTACCAGATTTTGGTAAATTTAAATTATTAGTTGATATTTGCATTAATTAACTAAACGAGCGCAGTTGATGTAGTCTAGAATTTTTTGACAGTTTTCAATTTTACAAACAAATATTACATTAATTAGACAATGAATTAATTAAATTAATTAGACATTGAATTAATTAAATTAATTAGACATTACATTAATTAGACAATGAATTCAAGTAATTGTAATGTAACATTTGCTAAGAAATATCTTCCCGATGGATTATTAGATGTTTAGTAACATTTTGTCCTATTTGCATTTAGTTGCAAATGGCGTGGGGGGAGTGATTGGCAACAACAATAATAACAACATGAACCCCCCGTTGGCACCTTGTACGAGAATATTAGCAATGAACATGATTGGTGACCTCATGAGAAAAGTTGGGGTGAGTATAAACATCTTTTTATCATCCAAATGTCAATAATAATCTCTCGTGAAAGGCACGCTGTCTCGGCTTTTTAGCACGGCTTTTTTGTCTCAGAGATGGGCCGCAATAATTTAATAACAATTTTAAATAACTATTAATTCAGGTACAAGTCCAATCATCAATTTTTTATTATTATTATTATTATTATTATTATTATTATTATTTTTCTTTTTGTTTTAACTAAAGAAGTGTTTTGAAAAAAAAATGAAGAATAAAAATAGAAATACGACTAAGTGAACAATGGAGAAATAAAACAAAATAGAATTTTTCCGAACGGAGAAAATGAAATAAAAAATGAAAAGGTGAACTAGGCCCATCACTGAACATGACCACGTATATCTATTTTTAAATTTAAAGAAATATGAAATTTCGAAATTCGAAATTTTTAATATGTTTACAAATTTACTCTCATCTTAGATTTCATTATTGAACTTGAATCGAGGTTTTCCACTAATTCCTGTGTATAATTTGTTAATATTTGTTGCAATAGTTTTACAATCCTTTGAACTTTGCAGCATTCATTGTTTTGTAATCCCACTCTTTCAAAAAAATCCTTGTTTTGTCTTTTAATAATTATGTTACAAAACTCTGGCGCTGAAATGAGAAAGAAGATTTTCACTTTCAAACTTTTGCTCAAAATGATTTTTAAGAATTTTTGCTTCAATTAATAAAACTTTCAAATGTTTCAAAAACTTAGTTGAACTGTGATTAACTGTTTTAATTTTTCAAGTATTTTGATTATCAGAAAATATCTACTTACTTTGATTGAGATTATTTATGAATCGAAAAAAAATCGAGAGGAACAAAATTAATTTGACGAGAAATTTAAAGAAATTGGTGGCTTTTTAAAATCTGCAACATTTTTTTAAAACAAATTTAAACTTAATTTAAATTTTACTAGACGTTGATTAAATTATTATTATTATGTTGATTATTGTTGTTCAATCCTTAGCATCTCAATTAATGGAAATTATAGAAATATTACAAAATCACGTTCATTTTTTCTGTGAAATTTTATTGCTTAACGAAGAAAGGTCACGACTGTAATGAAATTTAAAACACACTTCAAGGTACGATTTTGTAAATAATTAGTTTTTTGTCGTTAAATTAGACAAAATTACAGTAATTATTTATTCCATAATGAATGCTTTCTCGTAAAGGAAGCAAAAATAATTAATTTGGTACACATTTTATTATTAAAGATGATTTAAAAATTCGATGGAAATTGTATTGTAAAATATCGTTTATATTTGCTATAAATTATATTACAGATGAAATTTGGTAAAAATTACAAAAAGAAGAAAATTATAAAAGATTATTTAATTTTGGTTAAAAATGGATAATAAAGTTACTTAAATTTCATTTCAATTGTATAAGAAAAGATCCTATACCTTATTATTGATAATATAAAAAATTATTTGAATTGTATACAGTCACTGATTGTATAAGAAAAAATTGTTTAAATTGAAAATTTGTTTATTTTTGTTTAAATTTAAATTGTCAAAACATTATTTGCATTAAATAGTTTAAATGCATTAAATTAGTTAAATAATATTGAAAATAATAAATACATAAAATTATTTGAATTGTAAAAGTTAACAACTTATTTTAATTGTACGAGAAAAAATTCTTTTTTGTTTTTGTTTAAATTTAAATTGTTCAAAAATAATTTTGTTATTTTGTTAGAAAAAAATGATTTAGATTTACTTTGAACTGTAAAGTACAAGATTTTTTAAATGCGATTAAATATATTTGATTTATTTTTTAATAGTCTGTAATAAAATGTGTTAAAATTTATTTTAAATATTGAAGCCGAGGAGTTTTGAGAGTAATTGCAAGCTCGTTAGTTTCCCCCTGTTTGTGAAAGTTATTTTAGTAGTTGGTGTGATGTAGCTGGTGTTTTGGTAGCTTGACAGGTGGGTCTGTATAGACTGTAGGAGGGTGAAGTGCTCATGTCCAAGTGGAAAAAAGACGAGCCCTCCAGGGACCGAAAAACCACAATTAGATGCATCGGTCCAATGTATCAGACAACAACCTAAACCAACCAAATGCTGACTGTTTGCACTACGACCCTCCCAATCTCCTTCGAAGCAGGTTTTCATTTTGGTTTCTCTTTTGTTTGCATGAATTTGCTTCTCTTTTTTTTTCTTCTCCTTGATTCGTCTTTAACTCCCTTTGAAAAATGCAGCTTCTAATCTCATTCTTATTTTAACAAAATCATTTGTTTTTCGCAAAAACAAAACTTTCTACTTTTAGGCTACTAATACTGGATAAACGTGGTCATCGTAATTAATGAAAAATTGCATTTTATTTCAATTTTTTAATTATACTTCATTTTTTACGTTTTTCGCCACAATTTTATTTCATTTTTTAAGTTTTTATTATTTTTGAATTTACTTCAATGTTTGAAAAACATTTTTTGGAAAATTTATTTCGTTTTACTTCATATTATGTGAATATTTACTTTAAGTTTCGATTTTCTTCACCTGATTACGTTAATTATAATGCATTATCTTAATTTTTATAAGATATTTTCTATTTTTATCCTTTTTTTAATTTATTTCTTTATTTTTATGCTCATTGACAATCAGATTGCTTGAGGTTTTCGGAAAAAAGTGGTAAAAAATGAAATCCAAGTGATATTGAGGTATATCATTTTTATTAATGGAAAAATTATAAAATAACGGTATTTTAATTTTCTTTCAAATTTAACCCTTTTGGTTCATGTGTCATTCAACAGCTTTTTGAAAAATCATTCATTCTTTCGACACAATTGTTTTACAACTTCACATGTGTCTTGTAAAAATATCTAAATTTATAATAAAATGAGAATGTAAAAAATACACTCTCATTATTTATGAGAATGTAAAAACAGTGTTTCCATCGAGAGGAAACTATAATTTTTTTTAATATTTCCGAACCTATTTTAATATTTCGGAAAAAGGCTCATTTATGTAATTAAAAAAAAGACTATTCAAAAAAGTATTCTATAAAACTATTCGTTAAACAATTTCTATAAAAAACTAAATTAAATTTGAAAAATTACAAAATTGAGTTTAAAAAAATACTATATTGAATTTTGAAAATTACTAAATTGAATATCAAAAATTACTAAATTGAATATCAAAAATTACTAAAATGAATATCAAAAATTAATAAATTGAATATCAAATTGGAAACAAAATGAATATTAATTTAATATAAAAGTAATTGAATTTAATGAATAAAATAGTTGCTGAATAATAATGAATAAATTAATCATTAATTTTTGTGTTTTCTTCTCGTAGGCACTGGAAAATAAATTAAACACTTGTCGCAATGCTTCACGGGAGGATCAGGCAGTTCGAGATCTCTACAGGTAACGCTTAATTAACTAATTAATTAGGTTTGTGTCGTTTTTTACTCTGTCGTGTTCATGTAAAAAAAATCACAAGTCGCTGATCCTCGATGCATGTTCTGTGATTGTAAATTATCAGTAATTAACGCGTTGAAACGCTTCTTTTTAAGCAAATTGTAAAATTGTTACAGTTCATCGTTTTTTTTGCGCTTCTTAGAAACAGTCGTTGTGCTTCCCATTTTTTAGTTATAATAACTATTTTTAGACTATTTTTAATAACTAGCTGAATTTTACTTACGCGAAAGCACTGATTTTAGTAATAAAAAATTTTTATTCTTTTTAGTGTGCGATTTTTAGATTTTATTGAATTTTAATTGTAATTTTATTACGGACTTGAAGATTTTTAGAGCTTTATTAATTTATGTAAATTGTTTAAATTAGAGTGTATAAAAGGAGACATGAGTCTTCAAAAAAAAAAAAAATAAATAAATAATAATAATTATAATAAATAAAAAAAGTTGGGTTGTAAAATTAAAAAAGAAATAGAGCTGAATTGTTTTTTTTTAGGAAATCAGTGCTTGCGCTATTTTAGATAGTTTATATATTTTATAAGAAAATGTCTTCAACGAATCTGTAAAAAATATAGGTTAGTTGAATAATGAAACTTTTCTATTAAGAAAGGTTTTTAAAAATATTTGAATATTTCATTTTATTTATTATTAGGATATTAATTTATAGTGTCAACTTTTCACGATATTTTATAATTTTCTTTTTACCAGAGTAGTAACTTTATATGGAAATTTTTTTATTTTTATAACATGATATTAATGGATTTAACTATTCGAATTAACATTAATCTTAAAAACAAACAGAAATATTAATTTTAAAAATTTGGACAAAAACTGGAATTTATTAAATTGAAAGTAATTTAATTAACGTAGGGAAAAAAATTTATTAATAAAGCAAAATAAAAGTAAACAAAATGAATTGAACTTGAATAATAATTGAATACACACACGTTTAATAATAATTTTCTTATTTGATGAGCTTTACAAATTTGACATTTGAATTCTTAAAATTTGAATTTTTTATAATATCTCTGTTTGTATATTTGAATCTTATAACATAAATTATTCAATTTATCTTGTGACATAAATTTTTCATTTTGTTTCTACTCTTTGGAAAGAAAATTAAGCAAAAGTGACGTTAAATTATTTATAAATTTTTGTTCATCCTGTATCCATTTGTTTTCGATTATGAAATAGAATAATATTTATTATGCACCACATTTTTGACATTACATTGTATAATTTTAATTATTAAGAGTCACGAACAAAAATCTAGATAGAGAGCAAAAACATAATATACTAGAATGATGTAATTAACAATTTATGGATTTAATGATATTGTATTGAAATTTTTAGTTACAAAATATTACAATTTATTATTAAATATTACAAAATATTACAAATTTTTATTTTATATTAATGCTTTCTGTCAGGATTTAATTAACAGAATTTTACCCAGTGTACATTTCAAAATTCGGTGTGTAGTGCAATACCTGTCGACGAGTACAATTTAGTTTATATCGTAACTCATGTTTTGAAAATTATTGTAAATGTTTACCTAATTTATAAAATTATGCAACTGCCGCAATCTTTTATTTTAAAGCGAGATGATTTAAATTCGAATTGTCATCTTTTCACTGAAATCGACACGAAATTTTGTTTAAAAGTGGTTTTTATTTTCAATTTGTATTATTAATATAATTATTATTATTTTTACTGTTATTATTATTATTTTTATTACTCTCGGTTCAACTGCTTATTTTTTTCGATTTTAAAAATAATTCTTATTTTCGATCTTGGTAATGTTATTTTCTGATTTTAATTATTTTCAATTTTACTAATGATTCTTATTTCCAATTTGATTAGTAATTTTTAATTTGGCATCGATAATTATAATAACAATGCTTCCTTGTGAGGAAGCAAAATGTTTGAAATTATCACAATTCGAATTAAAAAGATTCTCGCATAAAAAGTTTTCACTAAAATCGAGATTTGAATGTATAGATTATTAACATTTGTTTTTTAAAGTTACTTGTAGCTTTTTAGAAACATTTTAAAATCACTTGTAGCTTTTTAGAGACTTCTTAGATTGTATCTAGGATTTCTTGTGATCGACGATTTTAATCGAAATAAATGTTTCCTATTTTTGTCAACATGCTTGCCTGTGTTTTATAATTTTTCACTAGCTTATAAGTCTGCATCGTAATTAAGCAGATTAAAATTTTTATTGCATAATTCACGAGATTTTCGATCATTTAAAGAATTTTATCAGATAAGATCAAAGTATAAAGATTGTGTAAAAAACACCAGCAAATTAAATAAAGTTTAAAACTTGTATTTTATTTTTTAAATAATATATATAAAATAAATAAAATAAAATATATATATATATATATATATATATTAATATATCTTTTAAAGTGCTCGAGATTTGCAAATATTTAAAAGTTGAACAGAAATTTGCCAAATTTATTTTCTTTATTTATTGCTAATTGCTTTTTAATGAAAATAATTTTAAGAATTCTACATTTTTGAAAAAATAAGACTTATTTTGATTCTTTGTTATATTGTTTATGATTATATTGTTATACAAATTTTAATTGTTTTTGATTTAATTGTTTTTTATCTATGCTTTGTTTCTAGATATTTGTCATTTTGGATTTGAATTTTTAAGCTATCGTGAATTTTCTTGGTCAGCTTTTGCATGATGTGTCTGTGCATCCTAAAAATAAAAATGTGCCTGTATTTGCAGACTGATGATTGAAATCTCTATTGCGTTTGTTTAATTAGGACAAGAAGACAGATGCGAGGTTTAGCAACAGGCAACAACAATCATATTCGATTGTAAATCAACTTCCGATTCATTTTTAATGACGTATTGATCAGGGCGGAAGAAATGTGAGCTAGAAAATTTTTTTAAATTTTCATTTGGACTCTTCGCCAAAAGCATGAAACGATATTTAAACATTTAAATGACGATCTTGTAGAAATAGCAAGAAAGAACTGTACTTTTTTTTATCTATTCCCCAATACCTTGAATCATGACTGAAATTCTCCTTTGCAGATTTTTGAAAATATTTTAAATTAATTTTTCTAGAAATAAATAAAAATCCAGTGCAATATTTTTAGATTTTTTTGTATTTTTATGTGTATACTATTTTCACTTTGTTGTTTGTATTGTTTTCATTACTTGATATTTTAATTTATTGTTTTTTGAATTTTTCTTTTTTATAAAACGACGTTGTTCAACGTTTTTTATAATCTATTTTTTAAATTTTGTCTGCAAAGATGAATCTGTCTTTTAGTTGAGTTTAGAAATTCCGTGTTTCCCATTTTTATATAGAAAACTCTTTCGATTTTCGTAAGTTTTTGTAAGTTTTTGAAAAATGATTTGATCTTATTTTTATAAATTTTTCAACTCCTGTAACGCAAAAATTTAGAAGAAGAAATAGATTTTTTTGTAATGAAGAAAATTATTAGAATTTAGAAAAAGAAACAGGTTTTTTGTAACGAAAAAATTATCATAATTTAGAAAAAGATTCTTTTTGTATAATCTATGTGAATACCTACTTTGTAATTTTGATTCAATTTTAGAAATTTTTTATCTCGCTTAAATTTTAAAGATTTTATGGTTTCCAGTTTGAGTGAATTTTTTATAATTTATAATCGAGTAGATTTTTTTGTTTGTAAATACTATAGTAAAAGCGTTAATTTATAAAAGTTTGTAAATTGTAGTTAATTGTTTCGTGTTGTAGATATTTATAAAACGTTCAATAAACCGGTTGATAAATTAATTTTTTTTTAGGAATGCCGTTTTATAAAGATTAATTAAAATATATGCATTCTATTTATTAATATTGACTGCAGCAATTTTGTTGCTCAATTTTCCATCTTGCAAGAGCAACAAAAAATTTATATTCAAAATTTTCTTTAGATCAATTCACAATTCTTAATTGTAATTTTTTATTGTAATCAATTCAAATTTAAAATCAATTAATTTGCGAGCTCATTGTTTAAATTTAGAAAGATCAAAAGTGATGAATAATAATTTTTGCACCGGCAAAAAATCAAGAAAAATTAATTATAACGAATGATAATTAATAACTGAGAGGAGCTATTCAGAAACTGTGAAAAAGAACGAAGTATTTTTGCAATGTACATGACTGAATATTTTTGAACTACGAGAGTTTGAAACCTACACAAAAATATTGTTTTTTCGATAAATAGAAAATAATTTTTATAATTAAAATTGCATACTAAAAAATAGTAGTTTTGTGAAAAATATCTTCGTTTATAGCACTAGTAGAAAAATACTGAATAATGATATTTAAAAACATTTTGAGTCAAAGCAATACAAATACAATACAAATATTGTAATTTCATTCATTATAGTAATTAAAAAATATTTACTTCTGGAATTCTGAAAGTTGTTTATCAGTTTCTAAAAATGTGCATTGTTATTAAAAAATTTAATTAACATTCAATAATAATATTAATAAAACTAGTATTCATTTAGCGAAAAGTTTGGAAGTTTTCAATTATTTACTAAAAATATTCGATTATTTTACTATAAAAAAATGTTTATTAAAAATATTAAATTTACTAAAATGTCACTAATTTTTGTTTTACTACAAATTTGCATTAACTTTGAATTATTTACTAAGAAAGAAATGTAATTAATCTATAATTAAAAAATTGCTTTAATAGTTTCTAAAATGTAACAAGAATTTCAAGAAATTTGAAAAGAATTATGAAAACTTTGATAGCCTATTTATGAACTTCGTACACTTCCTAATAAATTTTTTTAATTATTATATATAGAATAATTGGACCTAATTATATATCGAGATTACATTTTTGACTTCTCAAAAAATACCTCATGTACTCAAAAAATGTTTAAGCTGCGACAAACCATTGGCACTATTATGTATTAAATCGTAGTAGCCAAATTGTGATATAATCAACACTACAATGTATCATTAAAATATGTAGAAAATGTTGCTCTAGATGTATGTTACACTGAATTATTTATAAAATAAAAATTTCAAAATTCAGATCTATTTCTGTTCATTCCTGATGTTTTTGATTAACCATAATTTCCTTAATTTACTTTCCTTAAAGTAAATTAATAATGAAGAACAAATAATGAAACAAATAATGAAGAATTATCAAAATAACTTTTTACTTTTTAGTATTTCTTTCTAAACAAAACGTTAATTATTGTAAGGAAAAAAACGCCAATATTTTCAGTGTACTTAATATTTATTTAAGAAATTGTTTTTTGTCACACGAAAACTAGGAATGATCCGCAGCAAGTTGACAAAATTTTCTTACAACCAGATGTTTTACAATTGGATCACGCTAAAAATTCATACTTTATCATCTAAGGACACGCTATTGTTTAAAGTTACAAGTACTATTATAAAGAATGATCATGGAGGATGATAAAAGAAATAAACAGATGAACGACTATGTCAGTAACTAAAATAGAGAGTAGCTTCCCAAGAATCCACTTTACAATCATTGAATGTCCAATTGTTTTTCACAACACAAACCTTGCTCCCAAGAAAAAAAATACTTACAGAATTAAAAAAAAAACTTAAATTTAATACAATTTCGTGATCAATAGAAATAAAAATTCTCTAATTTAAATGGAATGAGATTCCGAGAAATTTAGCGAGTGAACGGAATTAAACTATTAATATGAGAGATTCCTTGTTAATTTCGGATGCAATTTTGCGATCTACACATCTAATCATGATTCTTTACTGTATGATTGAATTTATGTTAAACAGTGAAATGCAACGCAATATTATTCATAGGAATGAAAATGTTTTATCCACTGATACGATATTGATAATTATCGATAGTAATAGTATTTGTTATAATTAGGCTGCTTAAGCACGCTCGCCACGGATTCGTCTAGCCAACTGGATATCTTTGGGCATA
Organism: Ganaspis sp. Gsp50; assembly: GCA_011057455.1. Taxonomy (NCBI): domain Eukaryota; kingdom Metazoa; phylum Arthropoda; class Insecta; order Hymenoptera; family Figitidae; genus Ganaspis; species Ganaspis sp. Gsp50. The sequence goes on from WNHD01000521.1 coordinate 22,294, forward strand.
ATGGTTACCCGCTTGGCGTGGATAGCGCACAAGTTTGTGTCTTCAAAAAGACCGACCAAATATGCTTCAGAGGCTTCCTGGAGAGCACCGATGGCCGCGCTTTGGAAACGAAGATCAGTTTTGAAATCTTGGGCAATTTCACGAACCAATCGCTGGAATGGTAATTTCCTGATGAGCAATTCAGTAGATTTTTGGTATCTACGAATTTCTCGAAGGGCGACGGTACCGGGCCTAAAAAATGCAAAGAGATTATTAAATAACAAAAAATAAAATGATAAAACCTATTCAACAAAGTTCTTCAAGATTTTGCATGACATAACCTGTATTTGTATTCTTTGTGAATAACTACAATTCGCTTTATATAGAATTATTATTTAGCATCTTTTTCAAATCAATTTATTTCTTTTGTTTAATTGTTATCAGTTTTAATTATTAGATCACATTTGAGAGAACTTTACATAAAGCAAGACTACAAAAACAGAGAGTTGATATTTTTGAATATAAATTCCATTTGCAATAATGCCAATCCAGCAAAAAATAATTCACAAATCAGCCAATCAAAAAACATCAGGTATTTTCTGATTGGCTAATTTTTGGAATTATTTTTCCCGCTTGTTGCTTTGATTGGTTTAATTAATTGTCAAGAGCCTATCATAGTCAAACAAATATTTTATGATTGGCTTAGGAATTGGACAAAATAAACTCTAATTTGAAAATATCCAATGCAAAAATGTTTTACAAAATATGTCACTTTTGATTGGTTACCTATAGTAGTAAAAATATTCTATTTTGACCATTTTGACATATTAAAAACCATTAAAAACATTTATATCCTTTGAATAAAAAAAAGGTTTTACAAAAGTTGAAAAAATCACTAAATAACTATATACGAAAATATTTGTCAGAAAGTCAATCAGATCATGAAATTATATGACAGTTTAAAAAAAACTGTTTTCTTCTTCAATTAATGGCCTGGGTAAAAAAAACTGTTTTTCCCAAGTGTCTCAATTTTTAAGGTTATGTTATGGCAAAATTTGTACCTCTGATTTACTTGGAAATCACGCGGAAATAAAAATTACATCCTTTAATGACAATTATAAGTAATTGGGCAAAGTAAAAAACATATTTTTCAGTACCTATAACGATGAGGCTTTTTGACTCCTCCAGTGGATGGTGCGCTTTTACGCGCTGCCTTTGTTGCGAGCTGTTTTCGGGGAGCTTTTCCTCCGGTAGATTTACGCGCTGTCTGCTTGGTACGTGCCATTTTTTATTCTAAAAAGAAAAATAGCAGTTTAAAATAAACAATTCACTGATTTTGATTCACTAACTCTTAATCGCAAAGATTATTTTCGAGCGCGAGATTCTAAGGGTGGATGAACCCCAAAACACAACAATCCCCCTCTAACTCGTCGACGTTGCGGACCACAGACAAGAGAGACCGTGTTCTGCGTTCTTTATTCAGACACAAAAGGAGAGGGAAAAATAAATAGAAAGTGGGAGAGATGTGGGTGGTGGGAGTCAAACCCGTTGAGACTTGCAGCGGAATCGCGCTCTAGGGAACGCCATCGCGTTGCGCAATGCACAAACTTTCGTTCTTCTTGCAATCCATAAGAAAAAGTACTTTTTCGCGTGAAAATTCTGACCCTTATTTTCAGTTTTTCCTTATAGCCGTGAAACCCACAATTTCTCCGGCCTCACTTTCACGAAAATTCTCACACTATTCATTAATCACACTCCCCACGTGTTTGTTCTCGAAGACGTCGTCCTTACAAACAATTCCCTCCAAACTTAACGTCAATCACAAAATGGTGGCGATGGCACCAAAACGCTCAACCACGAAAACGTATCACTTTTCCACCGATTTCCCCAAGTTATCGTGCCAAGTAAACAAAATAAAATATAAATTTCCATTAAATATGTAAAATTGCAAAATTTGATGCAATTTTCAGAGTGTTTACTCACCTTTGTCCTAGTAATTGACAGGGAAAAACAGAGGTACTACACAAACGATTGAATCGTACTTGATGGCAGTGGATGCTCTCCTCTCCTCTCTCAGCTCTCACGATTCACAACTCCCTTGTCCCTACTCTAACTATGCCCCCTAAAAAGAAAATAGTACAGCCGTCAACCAATTGCTAAGCTGCTATCGGCGATAATTTAAAATCCTAGAGGATTCATTGGTTAAAAGTTGATCTAATTATTTTTGTGCAATTGCAAGAAACTGTTATATATTTTCTCTTCTTCGCTGTCTATTAATTCCTATTTTTTAAGAATTTCATAGACGTTCTCCCCTCTCTACAGTTGCCAGGCAATCCACGTAGTCCATCGATCGAAACCATTCCGCTTTCTGATGACAGTTTAATCATTTCCGGTCGTAAATGAACTCATTTATGTAAATACAGATTGTAATCTATAGATAGCATGAAATGGAGAAATTTATATTAAAAATGTAAAACTTTTCACTTTTAGATGAAAATTAAAGAAAAGCTTCACTCGATTGTTCAAGATTCTTATATATGGCAAAAAAACCGTGCAAAAATTTACAAAAAATGGCTTTGTCTAAATAACATTTATTTCTGATTTTTTGTTATCAGCATAAAAAATAAAACCCTTGATATTGACATGACCTACGATTGAAGAGATTTTTGTCAAAAACATAATTGTTGAAAAATTTATTTACGTTGGAAACTTGTCAATTACAAACACGTAGAGGTTATGTTGTGGTAATGAACGCCCTTAAGTGTCCGAACATCGACTTTTTTTCAGTATTTTACAGTGTAGAAAGAAGAAAAACTTAAGAAAATTATAAAAATAAGGAAAATATTGAAAAACTGTAATGTATTTGTTTTATTGAAATTCTAATTACAAAAAAAATATATTGAGTAATCTTTTAATTTTACTTACTATGTAAATTTAGCGTCTCATTTTATTATAATTCTAAATTATTGCGTATCATTTAGAAATGTCTTTTGTTCCCAAATGTAAAATAAAGTACAACACACAATTGTCTCTTATCAGAATTTATTTAAATCGATAATAAAGTTACTAAACGATTTACAAATGTAGTGTTACATTTCCTTTCGGAGAAATTTCAATCCTAGACTTTTTAAAAGACTATGTTCACGACTACAAGATGGAAACACGTACAAAAGGTCGTCAGAAGTAAAATCAAGGACAATTTTACAGTAAATACTTGAGTAATATAATACAATTGAAATATCTCGCAGTAATTATTGCAAATTGAATCTTTAAGTTATGCAATATAAATGAAAAATGAATAACGAGATCAAAATGATAGCTGAATTAGCCCTGTAAAAAAAGTTTTATTAAAAGTCATGATTTCAAACTGTCATGTCTACGTGGAATGAATCCAATTAAAACAATCAACAATACAGATCATGACTTCCAATAAAATTTTTTTTACAGGGAGCGTAAGCATAAGATTAAGTTTTAAATTGAACGATGAATTCTGTAACTAACAATAAGTGAAGGTTATTCATTTTTCGGTATGTAGCTTCAATTTCTTGCTAATTCTCTCATTCGTAATTAAAAACTACAAGAGTGCAAGTCTTAAACCTAAACAGCAAAAATTTACAACCTTATTAGTCGACTTTCACTCGTATTTTTTCTGTAAAAAGCAAACTGCTTTACAAAAAAAATATTATCCAGTCCACAAATAATGTACGTAAATTTTTAAGCAAATACAAATGACGTCATCAGGAAAATACAATTGCCACTTGAGTGACAAAGATGTTCTCTAAATCGACGTCAGCTAGGGTTTACATCACTACAAGCTAATCTACAAAATTACATATTAAATATACTCCCATTTGTACTTGAAGAATCGTTTTTGATTAAAAAGGTACATATCAAAAAGGATCCTTCTGCCCTAATTGAGAAAATTATCACAATGAAAGAGCAATCCTTTGAACTTTTTATGACAGGAGTTTGAAACGAGTATAGCATTTCATGCTTCTATCAGTCAAAAGCTAAAATAATAATTACTGTTCTTACATCGCGACAGAAATTATCAGCAAATTGAAAGATGATCGAGCCCGAATGAAAACTATTAGCCAATTCTAAACTCAAAACTCGTTTTACAAATTTGTAAAAAAAACTTTCTCAAAATAAATATAATTTTAGCACAATCTGTTTTAAAACATTGAATTCGCTTATTTTAACAAAGAAATCTGTGTTCGTGATGCAGTTTGCTAAAATAAAGTCTCATTATTTCAGCGAATTGAATTTATACATCAATCAATTTATTTAAAACAGGCTCTTAAAGCGAACTTAGACACTAACAAATTTGTTATTCTACACAAGTGTTGAACATAAAATTTGAATTGTGCCGATTTTGTCAAGAATCTGTCTAGATTTAATTTTGGAGTGCTTGGCAGTGAGAACTAGAAAAAACTTATTTGCAACGCCATAAACTGCGTGATACATTAACAAAAATAATGTTTGATAAAATGGAAATAAAATGAAATGAAAAGAATAACTAATCTGGGAAATTTAAGCACGTTCGCCACGGATTCGTCGAGCCAACTGGATATCTTTGGGCATAATGGTTACCCGCTTGGCGTGGATAGCGCACAAGTTTGTGTCTTCAAAAAGACCGACCAAGTATGCTTCGGAGGCTTCCTGGAGAGCGCCGATGGCCGCGCTCTGGAAACGAAGATCGGTTTTGAAATCCTGTGCGATTTCACGAACCAATCGCTGGAATGGCAATTTCCTGATGAGCAATTCAGTAGATTTTTGGTATCTACGAATTTCTCGAAGGGCGACAGTACCGGGCCTGAAAAAAATGAAAAATTATTAATTTTATGTAATTATTTTTATCCACAATAAATATTGTCACAAGAATAGTAAACATTTTTTTAAACAGCGATAACATTAAGAAAGAATACTTTATAAAAAAAACAGTTTTAGGACAGAATAAAACATACCTTTGGAACAAAATAGAATGTAAAACAAAATAGATAAACACAAAAATAAAACAACGGGTGTAAATAATAGCAATTAAAATAAAAAGTAGTTTTACAACTAATAATTAAAATTATTAATTAAAATTACAAAACAAATAATTATTACTATTATTATATAAAGTAAAAAAGCACGTTTAAAAAATTAAAATAGACTAAATTTAAAAGATTGCATTAGAACTAAGAAACAAAAGATATTTACAATAAATTGACACAGATAATAATGAATGGATGATTAATTTTCAAAGTAATAATTACCTGTAACGATGTGGCTTTTTTACTCCTCCAGTAGAAGGTGCACTTTTACGTGCTGCCTTTGTTGCTAGCTGTTTACGCGGAGCTTTTCCTCCGGTAGATTTACGCGCTGTCTGCTTGGTACGAGCCATTGCTGTAATATTAATTTCAATTTAATAAAAACATCAGAAAAAAATCAAGTAACAAAAACATTAGACAAAAAAAATTTAGTTAGAATTAAGATTTAAAAAAAATATATGTTATAAAAACATAAACACTGGAAAAAGAGACTATAAACTCAAGAAAACAACTATGGGAATTCAACAGAAATTATAAACACTATGAAAACGGAAAATATGTAAATAAAAGAATTTCTTTCAATAGAACTAGAAAAATCGAAAAAAATGTAAACACTAGAAAGAGAAATGACTGGAAACGTAAATTAGAAAACGAATTTAAAAACAAAATTATAAATTTACAATATAATTATAAATATATTAAAATTTAGTTATTGACCAAGTATACACTTGAGTCATAATTTAGATAAATTTTAATGTTATTCGTATCCTAAAGGCGGTAATTGTAGTAATACTAATTTCAACACAATCATTTTTGCTTGTAATACAAGTTTCAAGGACAAGAGAAAAATAAATATAATCATAAATCCTTCAGTTTACTGAAAAATATGTTTCCCCAAGAAGCAAATTGTTAAATTTCCATAATGGAAAATACAAAAAGAGAAAATAACATTCCAAGGAAAATATTTTCTGGAAAAGATATCTATATTAACAGAACTTTAATCATTATCTTAAAGTATTTTTCAGAAACATTTGAGTACTTTTTAGAAGGGGAAACACCTGCAAGTATCAATGTTTCCAAGAATTCGTAATATTCGAAAAAAATTACCAATGCTCACAAATATACAGTAAATTAAACTTTTTACAAAAATTTCATCATCTAATAAGAATACATTTCTTAACAAGTACACAAAAAAAAGGTATAATTCATTAAAAATTGAACACAAAGCATGAGAAAACAGTTACCGCCTTAACAGACGCGCGATCGTGCGAGAAATCCCGCACTTTTTTCAATCAGAACGCCAAGTTCTCTTTATTTAAATACTCGATTATAACTTCACGGAAAGCTTGATAATTGCATGAAACATGCAAATGGAATTTTTTGACAGTAGAAGCACAAGATTGAGCGACTGAAAATTAATTAAAAGATAATAGATAAACAAAAACAGATTTCCCTCCAAGAAACATGAACAAAGTCAAAATGGCGGAGACGGTCAAACGTTTTTTGTTGAGTGTAAAAGACGCTATTATGAAAACTGAAATTTCTCTTTTATTTGAGTGAATAATTGCTCAATTGTTACAGAAAACAACTTGTTCTTGCTTGCATTTGATAATGATAAATATTAAATACATATTTTGAAAATTTTTCTTACCTGTTTAGATAGGATTGGAAAAAACTTTTGACAAACAAAGATTTTAACTTTCACTTCAACGTCTAATGCACAACTGAGCATAATCGATCATGCAACACACACACAGACAAAATAATAATACAGCGACCTCTGGCGGCAGAAATCTCAAATCACTAAGAACTGAAATCTGATTGGTCGCTGCTAAAGTTGCCTCATTTGTTAGAACCAATGGAATGTGTTGACAGAATCTTGAATCCCAAATGACGCAGTGAATTTATTCCAACAGCCAATAGAAATGATGATTATAATTTAAACAAAAAGACTGGAAAGAAAATCAACTAGTAAATTATAAAATCATTAAAATTAAATGATTGGAGTTAAATTTAACTACTGTTAAATAGGAACTGCATATTTTATAATTAACCAGTTAAATTGACAAATTCTTGGAAACCCGTTTTTTTACTCAAATTTAAATTAATTCGATTTGATATAACCAAAAAATGTTTTGTAAACAGAAAATATGAAACAATGTTTTAATTGTTTTTATAAATTATGGAAGATCCAATTTTATAAGTTTCAATAAACAATTATTTTGTATGATTGTATTTTTGAAAATTTGTATAGAAAACACGTCTAATGAAACTTTTCTACTGTTCAAAAATAGTTTTTGTAGTTTGCAACTTAAACAATCTTAACTGGAATATAACATTATAATTATTTTCGTTCAAAATAAATAAATTCTGTTTCATATTTTTAATAATTTCAATTTATTGATTTACAATACCTATTTTTATTATATTACACTACCTATTATAATTATAGCATAAGAAGCAGTAATGAAAATTCGTTCTACGAATTATGTACGTCGTAAGATATTCATTACTATAATGTATAAACTTTCAGTCGTCAAAAAAATATTAGAACAAAATTTATTTAACGATTACAATAGCTACTAAACTAGCTCGGTCTTAATTTCTTTAATTAATAATTCTGTCTTGCCAAAAATATCGATTAATATTTTTTATTATTCGAACGACGTTTGCTCACAATTTTTTGCTATTCAATTTGTACTGACATTTATTAGAATACGCTACATTTATGTAGAATTTTTTTTACAGAAATAAATGTGCTGCATTTGAAAATTAAGTCTTCTTAAATATGCGTCAAGATAGGTCTTTTTTCTCCATTTATTTCTATACAAAATCATTATTTTTGTGCCGGGTTTCTTTTTTTATTAACAATCTAAGCGAAAATTAATTAAATCATTTTGACAATTTGTACTTGTAATAAAAAATGTTTAAAAACAGTTTTGCACTTAGAACAATACCTTTCTTTTTGTACGCAGCATCAGACTTTTACACTCAAACAAGAAATTCGCTTTTGCGATTTTGGCTTCTTTTAAAACTAACATCAGTACGAAATAGAAAAAATATTTAAGCCAAAGAAAGATTAAATAAAAAACCAGCAAAGAAATTTATTTTCAACACATTTCTTAAATTGTTATCAACTAAATACTATTTTATCAATTAACTGACCATTTTCAATTAATTAACAAAATATCGTCAAGAAATATTTATAAAATAAATCCCCTTGTTGCTTTTACTTTTTTCAATCTATATAATTTTAATATTTAATTCTTGAACCTAAACAAAACACTTTATTCAAAATACTATAATTACACGATCACTGAAAATTAATAAAGAAAAAATCTTCTCAAAAACTCAATACAAATTAAACTCGACGCATAATTTTTAAAAAATATTACTTCTATGGATTATTGAGTCCTTGAGAATTCTTTCTTTAATAATAATAAAAAAAACATAATTGTGTACAGCCTCGCAGAACGTATAAAAAAACAATTAAATGCATTATTGTAGACATATCAGAGAAATCACAAAATCAAACCACAGTTGAAATCCTACAAATAACGTTTCTTTTGTTTATTTCATAGAAAAATCTAAACTGAAATTATTCTCCTCGTATTATTTGTTATTTAAAAAAATACCTGTGAGGTCTCACATAAATTGCAATATTTTGCAAGACACGCACACGATAAATTCGGTGGTTTTAGACACTTAAACAGTGACAGAAATATGAATTTTATCGCCTTTCGATTTGCGCTTTCTTTGCACACACATTATAATAATAATAATAATAAAAAGACTTTTTCGACATTTCGAATAAAAATTCGAGAAAAAAAGCACTGTCCTTAAAATCGCACGATTACGCAGTCTTTACTTATTTTCAGACCATTAGAAAAATTTTACTTGAGGTATTTTAAAAGTCGTATAATATTGTAAATAGAATATTTATGTATAATATATATTTAATTATATATATTCAAATACATGTAATTTATTATTCAATCACATAAATAATAAATAAATTACATATAATTCAATCACTCAATTGCGTAATTTCAATATTTAATTACATTACTCAATTACATAATACTCAATTATACAATTTCTTTGTAAAATTACATAATTTTTTTAATTACGTAATTTTATTAATTACGTATTTTTATTAATACTCGTATTAATAAATCATTCGTATTAATCGAATCATTAGATAGTACATAATTCCCTGATTGAATTATACATAATTTGATTATTTATTTATTTATTTTTACTTACGTATGATTGAGTCACAATGCTTTTTTTATCGTGCTTTAATTCGTTGCAGACCGTACAAAAGAATAATTACAATGCTCAAGCAGTTACTTCATATATAAGATTTTTAAAAACGTACAAAAATCCAATCATTTTATATACCAAACAGTCGGTGATATGAGTCAAGAATCCTTTCGGTATACATATAAAATGCACACATAGAAGTAACCACAACCAGAACGACCATTTTGAAATTCTATTAATTTGTTATATCGTCTATTATCTTTAATATTGTATTAATAGCTACGATAATTCAATAATATTATTATTGTTTCGATCTCCAGAGTGGCCAAAAGTGCAAGGACCAAAGTCCAACAATTTTCTTTAATTTCACGATGACTAGTGTCCTTTTACAGAAATTTTCTTCACAAAGAAATTACCTTGATAAAGAACTTCTTTAAAAAGTAAACTAGAGAAGAAATTGTATAGAAATTCAGCTAGTAAAAAACTTTTAAATAACTTAAAAAGAAATTCTACTAGTAAGGAACTTTTAAAGAAATTTAACTAGCGAAAAACTTTTAAAAAAATTCAACTAGTGAAAAACTTTTAAAAAAATTCAACTAGTGAAAAACTTTTAAAGAAATTCAACTAGTGAAAAACTTTTAAAGAAATTCAACTAGTGAAAAACTTTTAAAGAAATTCAACTAGTGAAAAACTTTTAAAAAAATTCAACTAGTAAATTTCTATAAAAATTTTCCTAAAAAACAACTTTCAGAGAATTTATACGATTTTTGAGAAACATTTTCTTTATCGAAGGATTTTTACAGAAATTCCCTGTCAAAAGGACTTACAATTTTCGAATCAATTTGAACATTTTTTTTTTACATAGCCACCCTGTTCGGATTCAGACTGATCCACAAATTTAGTCTTTAATTAATAGCTCAAGAAAGAGAAGAAATTTACACATTTAAAACTCTAAACATCTAATTTTTAGAAATTCAATATCAGATTCAAATTTAAATATAGATATACACATCATTTAAAAACACTATCTTTTATAAATTATTATTTCATAAATTATTAATCATATTTCTTGTTAAATCTAGAAATATTCAATTTTTCGTTTAATCTAGAAATAATTTCTTGTTTAATCTAGAAATAATTTCCTGTTTAATACAGAAATAATTTCACGTTTAATCAAGAAATATTTAATTTCTTGTTCATAAATGATTAATTTCTAAACATCAGCAAGCCAATTTTTCTTAACTTAGAAATTACATGCCTTAATTTAAAAAAACAATTATATTTCGATGTCCCTTCTTTAGATGGAATAGATTGTAGATTGAAACAAAATTACAAGATCAAAGTTTGTGGAAAATCCGTTATAATAAATAGCACATTTTTTTGTTAACACCGTAAGCTATATATTACGAATATATTTTTTCTCATAAAGACAATTTTTCTTTCTCATTCTTGTAATTAATGACATCTAAATCAAAGCTTATAGATAATATTTTTTGTTATAAACATTTGTCTTTTATTCTTCTTTCGACTTTACCTACAGTTGTGTTACTTTTTTTTAGGCTACACAAACATTGTATTATTGTTCCGGAAGACGGTTTTGTCTCATTATTGCAAAAATAGTCGAACGCTTTTTTAACAGGCGCGTTTCTATTGGATTCTGCATTTGAATTGATCCCGTTCAACTTCAAATATTAATTTTCAATTCGTCGCTGATCTTTATTACAAAATTGCTATTGCATTAGTACAGAGATGCAGAATTCACAATAGAAATTGAAATATGTAACAGTTCACTTCCATTTTTCCTTTGCAATTCATAACTACAATACTTTCTTAATTCTTATGACAATTACTAAACGATCAATTTTTTCTAATCAGTCATGTTTTTCAGTCACAGTAAAAGGCTTTCGTAATTAAAAGATATTATCAAGAAAATGCAAGTAGTAGAAAAAGATTAAGCTAACAAAATAAAACAAAATTCTTACTAAAACAAAATTCTTACTAAAACGAAACGAAACAAGAATTGGTCCCTTGACGCTCTTTTACTTAATAAAAATCAGTTTAAAATGAAAAGAAGTATTTCTAGAATTCAATAGATTATCAAATCTAGAAATACTTTGCGTTAAATCTAAAATTATTAAAGTCCTTTAGTCTAACAATAAAATAACTCAATTTCCTGTTTAATCAAAAAATTAACAATTTTTTCGTTTAATCTAAAAAATAAATTTGTTTAATTTGAAAATAGTCAATTTTTAAATAATTAAACCTAAATATATCTAATTTACAATCATAAATCTACAGACTCTTAATGAAACAAAAATAATAAAAATGGTCAAAAAACCTTACACTGCGAAACAGATTTTCACAAAAAGTAATCGTTTAGCACAAATTGTCAAAAGTTGAAAGTCACAATTGTACAATAAATTTAATAGTCAAATATCAAAAACTACAATAGATTAAAGATGACCCGGTTTGACAATCACTGTCGACAAATTGTAAATACAAACGATACAATACTTTTTTCAAAGATTTTTCGATATCATTTTTACACAATTTATTATACTATAAAGTAGCCTAGTGATTATGTGTAGGGTTTTATTTTTATTCTCTGTACTGTGCAGATAATTCTTCCGTTAAACGAGTTTCTTTTTCATAACTTTTATCCATCAAAAACGCGCCTTATTAATGCAAGATCTTTGATTAAATTATTATCGAGAAAGCGGCAAACTCAAAGAAGAATCATTCGCACAAACAGGCCATTAAACGTCACTTTTTTCATTATTGTTTTATCATTTTCAAAAAATATATTTTCAATTTTGTCTGTCCGATTGTTGGTTGTCTTTGACGATAATTAACTTTATTTTAAGCCATTTAAACATTTCAAGTTCTTTTTAGAGCTTTTTCAATTTACGAAATTCATTTTAAATGCTGCATCAACTTGATTAAATTCCGTAGAAAATTATACATTTGGTACAGAATTATACAAATTAGTACAAAATTATATAAATTTGATACAAAATTATATAAATTTAATACAAAATTATATAAATTTAATACCAAATTATATAAATTTAATACAAAATTAATTATATATTATGTACAAAATTGTTGTAAATTAAGTACAAATGTGTTACAAATTGAATACAAAATTGGCTTTAATTTCTGCAAAAATTTCAGAGAGAAAATTAATTAATAACGTAAAATAAGTAAAGGGCAAAGAAACTAACAATTCGGACAATGTTATATAAATATTCAACTGTGTAAGTTTTTCTTCGATAAGTAATATCATTCACTTTGTTACTCTCCTATTAACCTATTTGTAGCTAAATTTGTCGTTCTCACAATAATTTAATTTCATAATAATCATTAATAATATGATCGTAGTATATTATCATTATTTATAAGTAAAATAGCGTAATATGAATGTAATTGTTTACAGTATATATCATTATATTATTTAGAAATATCATCCCTAAAATTCTTTAGCTTGACGTGATCGAAAGTTAACTAATATATTACATATAATTCATTATTTTTGATAAAAACTTCTTTAATTAAAAAAATAATTTATTTTCGATAAGGATTTTATATTTATAATTTTCATTCAAAAATAAAATAATGACTTAACTTATTTTATAAAAATATAAATTCTCAATATAATTTAATTCCTAACATAATCTTTCTCAGAAAATAATTTTACAACGAAAATAATTATTTTACATTTCTCAAGATAATTTTCCCTTTCTAAAGATAATTTTACATTTATAAAGATAATTTTATATTTGAAGATAATTTTATATTTGAAGTTAATTTCATATTTGAAGATAATTTCATATTTATGAAAATAATTTTGCTTCACTGAAAATAATTATTTTACAAATAGTTGTAAAACTATTTTACAAAAGTTTGACTTTAATTAAAGTAATTTTATTGTAATGAACATAATAACTGACTTGAAAATAATTTTACAATATTGAAAATAATTTTACTATATTGAATATAATTTTACTTTAATAAAAATAATTAACTTACTCTAACAGAAAATATTTCACTTAAAAAAAAATAAATGTTACTTTAATAAAAAAGTAATGTTATCTTAAAATATACTTGATTTGCAACGTTTTTTTTTTAATTTTCGAAATGTAATTTCAATAATCATAACAGCTGAGAATAAAAAAAATAGAATAAAATGCAAAAACAATAAATTAGTAAGTGCATAAGAATAAAAATAAATTCATATAAGGATTATAGCATTTTTTAAAACCAATTTTTCCAAATTTAAAAAAACAATTTTTTGAAAATAATTTTTTGTTTCAACACACATTAATTATTAAATAAAGCTAAATTGTTAAAGTTTAATATATAGATATTAAATAATTGAATCATAAGTGAACTGACGATCACGACGAGCAAACGCTAATCGTAAACGACATTTTTTTACGAGTATCAGATAAAAAATTAATTAGAGTATTCATTTATCAAATTTTTTCCTTTCATTTGTATGCTATTTTCTTTTATATTAACATGAGCACCCGTAAAAAAATGCATATACAATGGCAATTGAAAAAATGCATTATAATAATGCTAAATTTTTTTAAATCCTAGATAGTATTTTGAAAGTTATCCTATGGTATGCACGATCAATAGTATATCAAATTAATATTTTCTTTTAATTCGTCGTATGAATAACTATAAAATATATAATTTGTAATGATAACAATTTATTTCTCTCTCGCTTTCTCTCTTCACTCACATGATTATTTAGGACACCATTTGACGAAATGAAATGCGATACATGTATTTATACAATATTATTATATATTCTTAATATTCTACATATATCGTTTATTATTCTTTTTAAAAAAAACGTGCATACCATAGAATAATAAGTTTATATTTTTTGCTTTAACGCTTATTAATATTTTAATATTTATCTAAAAACTGACCTAATAAAAAAAGATTTCTTTTTGGCCTCACTTTTTGATACAAAATTATGAAGTTGAAAAAATTTTTTCTTTAAGACTGACAAAACTAACAATTTAATTGCGCATACATATGATTTGTTGTGTAAATTCTGTCATAATACCCTCTGCGATCCTTCTTTTTATTAGTTTATTAATATTATTATTATATTATTATTATTATTTTATTGCTATTATTCTTATTCTTGAGGCAAGAATTTTAATCTTTAAAAAAATCGTCACTCTTTAAAAAGTAATTGCAGGGTATTATTACAAACTTTATAATTATTCAACTATTTCAGTCCCACAAAAATGGTTCTTTTTAAAAATTATTATTTTAAATAATTATTAAATACCACAGGAAAAGTGTTCTTTTATTATTTTTACCTTTTAAAAAAGAATTTAAAAATTCTTTCTTTTAAATTATATTCCTTTCTCTCCATAAATTTCCTTTTTTTTCAAAAGAAATTAAATCTTCTCCTTGTCTTTGTTCAAGAAACTTTTCCGTTATTTAAAAAAACACTATCATAAAAGTGTTTTTTTCTTATTTAAAAAACTATTGTTTTTCTTAAATATAAAAAAACTGAAAACGCGTTTACTTTTTTGGACTGAAAAAGTTGATCCTAGAATTTAAAACTGATAATTGTAACATTGTAATACCTAAGAAAAAAATTTTATAGCGTTGTCCTATCTATCCTATTAATTTGTATCTTAGAGAATATATATAATATATATTTATATATATTTTTTTAATTACGAATGCTATAGTCCTTCTTTGTCATAGAATTTAACAATATTTAGTATTATTTAGAAGAAAAAATAATAATAATAAAAGAATAAATTGAAAATGAATTTCTAGTGTCTGTCACTACTGAATATTAATTGTTATCAATAATCAATCACCAATAACGTTTAGTAGTTTCCAAGAAAACGTACCGGCGCGGAACCAAGCTGAAGATTCGCAATTACTAAATACATTTTGATTAATTAATTGAAAAATCCTAAGTTCCATTATCAACATACAATAATTGAATAAACGTCACAACACAAACGAGTCGAATCATCCCATTAAGAATTCATACATTTAACCATTAATAATTTTAACTATTTACGTCACTCATCGTTCTTTACTTTTTCACTAAATAATTCAAAATTTTTATCTTTTCCACGTCTTATTAGAGTTAACATACAAAATGTTATTTCACCTACAGAAAAACTATATAATATTTATTATATTATATTTTTTTTATTATTCAATACATATTTCAAGAATATGTATTTCCTACTTACAATCTACGTTACATCTACTTGCAATTATGAAAATAGAAGCATGTCATATAAAATTCAAGCTACATCTATTATTCTTTCTTTTCCGTGCATCTAAAGTTAGTTAGGTTTTCTCATTGAGATTGATTTAGCTTAGAAAAGATAGAAAATCCCACATTCTAAAGATTTATTAAAAACTCTGCATTATTATTCGTCAAATTCTTTAAAAACTTTCATTGTCTAAATTTATTATCTCGTCTATTTCTTTCTGCATTCAACCTGATCTATTTTTTTTTTATTCAACCTCTTCTATTTTTTGTATTCAAACTCTTCTATTTTTTTTTTTATTAAACCTCTTTTATTTTTTGTATTCAAACTCTTTTATGTTTTGTATTCAACCTCTTTTATTTTTTGTATTCAACCTCTTTTATTGTTTGTATTCAAACTCCTCTATTTTTTTTTATTCAACCTCTACTATTTCTTTTATTCTACATTTTATACTTTTTGTTTTGTCTTCTACTTCTCGTATTCGATCTCTTATTTTTTGTAAATGGTCAATCTTTTGTTTTACTGAACCTCGTCTACATTTGTTGTCTTCAATTTTTAAATTAATTTGAATTCAATCTCTAAATTCATTTATATTTGTTGCTTTATTTGAAAATGTATTCGATTTCGTTAAAATTTACTTCAATTTCTGTATCAATTTTCTTTATCTTGTTTCAAGTTTATTTATCTTATTTCAAGTTTATTTATCTGAAGTTTATTTCTCTTATTTGAAGTTTATTCATCTTGTTTAATTTTATCTTCTTTCAATTTTGTCTCAAGAATCCAATTACAATCAGAAACCTTTATTCTGAACATACGTATAAATTTACAATATGTTAATACTCATTTAATAGCTAAGTACCCCTAAAGGTCAATTGAAAAATCCTACTTATGTATTTTTAAATATAGAAATATAAGCGCAATTTTCAGCTTGGTTACACTAAAAGTTCCATCAGCCTTTTTTTGGAACTAAAATTAAAAAAAGCTATACTTCAAATGTGTTGCGTTTCACTTTAAATTAAATACTTGACACTAAAAAGCTTTCGGAATGACCAGATAAGGGGATACCGGTACGGACTTTGTAGCAAGAAGTACAAAACGTAGATTATCAAAAAAAAAATAAAAAAAAATAAAGAATTGTCATATCACATCCACCTTATCTTTATGGAGTCTCGAACGCAATATTCTCTTGCTTGTTATTTCTTTTTACTTCCCTTGTCATTGATGAG
This sequence comes from Ganaspis sp. Gsp50, assembly GCA_011057455.1. Taxonomy (NCBI): domain Eukaryota; kingdom Metazoa; phylum Arthropoda; class Insecta; order Hymenoptera; family Figitidae; genus Ganaspis; species Ganaspis sp. Gsp50. Next base: position 39,073 of record WNHD01000521.1, read on the forward strand.
ACAAGCGAGATTTCTTTAATAAAGAATCCGAGTACTCAACTTTTGTAATGCAATACTTGTCCCCTGTAGATTGGTGCTAAGAGGGAAACAGAAATAATCGCTAGTTTTTCCGACCTAATTTGTAGAGACCATCGAAGTCTGGCAGTACGGACACTCATGTTGATTCGGAGCGCACGTTGAACAAACTACACGATGGTTGCACGCCGAGAGGGTTACAGTGCGATTTTGATCCTCGCATACCATGCACCTATTTGCCTTTTCCCTGTACAGCACCTGAAATGGCAACATCTGAGCTACCCAATGTTTCCTTTACTCAATTTAATTCGTTTAATGAAAAGTTAAATTTTTGGTGCAAGGAGATCTCAAAACGAATTTCTCTCCTTTAGACTTCCATTTTTTTTCCCCACAGACACTTCCTGTATTATATTCAAGAAAAAGTGAAAATTTGGAAACGAGTACAGCTTCCAACAAAACATCGAATAAATTTATATTATTCTCTGCAAAACTTTACGTCCAAAATTGTCTAATTGTGTTTAAAACGGCCAGTGTTACAAATAATTACTCTTAAAAATGATTACTGTTAAAAATGGTCAAATTGTCTTAAAATTGTCAATTCAAAAATACTTGCACCATTTTGTAAATAATACAAAAACAAATATGGCTACAAAAAAGGATTTTGTAAAGCTACAAAACAAGAAAATCATTTATCCTCTATTTATCTATTTCATTATCGATTTTCATCGGATCTAAGTAATTTTTTTTTTCATTCTATTTCTTAAACCGTTTCCAAATTTCCACTTGCTCTATGATCTAATTCATTTTTAAAAATATCAATTGTTTCCCATAAATTGTCGTTTTCCCCGGATTTTGAACTTTACGGTGCGACTCACAGCGAAGGATTATAAATTCATTTCTCACTAATATTGTGAACGTGGAAGGCAGAGATCGAGAAGATCGAATGTCGTGCCTTCGCGTAAGAAGTCTCGTTAAAAATAGTTTGAAAATCGCCCGATATCCCAGCTGTTCAAGCCCGATTGACAATTTTGCTTCACCTTTTCCAGTTCTTCAAGATCCGAGCGGAGTTGCGACTGTATCGATTGTAGTGTTGTTATTGGCAAAGATCTAAGTTCACTTGTTCTTTTAAGAGTGTGCAAATATGGTCCACCATTCGCTGCTTCCTTCTCTGCTCGCAATTGCTTCAAAGCCTGCAATTCATTTCGATACTGAAAAACGTTTAGTCACGATGCATTAAGGCTTCAACTTTTCTCAAATATTCTTTCCAGACATTTTATCTTGAAATAAATAATCAAAAAACTAAAAATAAAAATAAATAATAAACTAATAATAAAAATAATAAAAATAATAAACTAATAATAAACGAGTAATATAAATAATAAACGAATAATATAAATAAGCAAATAAAAAAATAATGAAACACAGAATTTAAAAATATGTGATAATAATAATATATAAGTAACAATAATATGATAACATGTGAGTGAGTGAGTAGTAAATGAAAAATAGTAAATGAACAATAAAAAGTAAATAATGAGCAAATAATATAGCAAGTAGCGTAATCTTGATTCAATTACTTCAAAATACGCGTTAAGCAAAGAATTGAATATTTTTTAAAAATCCAAATGAAAAAACCAACCTCATCCCTCTGTTGTTCAGCTATTGTTGCCTTTCGCTTTGCGTCTTCGCTTTCCATTTGCCAAGCTGCACAAGCAGCTCTCGCTTGATTAATGCGTTCGTCCCATGTTGCAAGTTGTGCGCGACTCGACGTTAGTTCATCTCTCAGTCTTTGCACCTGTAACTAGAAAATTAAGCACTAATTAGAATATAAAAAAAGAAAGAGAAGAATGTAAAAAATGTAGCATACAAAAAGAATGTAACATACTTTCTAATAATACAATCCAATATTTATCGGCTTTATTGAATTTTACTCAAGAGAAGAATTCTTAACACAGTAAATAATAATTCACAATTTCTCTATCACAAAAATACAAACCTCCGAAAGTGATCCAGAATTATTGGGGCTCATTGAGAATGCACCAACCAAAGGAGAAGCTGGAAGAGGTTGAGTTCTAGAAGGAGACATTCCTTGATTTGCAAAATCAAATAAACTGCTATTAAAACCGCTCAGCTTTGACGCTGAACTACTAAGTTGTGAGATATGATTGCTAAATGGATCCGATACTGTATTCATAAATGGCATCGTCTGAAATAAATTACAAATATTGTTAAATTATTGTCATAACAATTTTTTCTCTTTCAATTTTGTTTCCTACTCTTTTCAATTTTGTATCTTACTCTTTTCATTTTGTTTCCTACTCTTTTCAATTTTGTATCCTACTCTTTTCATTTTGTTTCCTACTCTTTTCATTTTATTTCCCATCCTTTTCATTCTGTTTCCTCATTTTTTTCTCTTAAATCTAACCAAATTAAATGATACCGCTAATTAGCGAATTGCTGGACAACAAAATTCCGTAAAATTTATAATACCAGTATATTTCAGACGCTAAATTCTGGAACAAAATGGAAAAACTAACCGATTCTATAGAGTCCTGATGAGAAAATCTAGATCCCGTGAGAAATCCAGCGGATTGAAGATGTTGCAAAGGACTGGACGTAGAAGGCGAAAAATTAGAAAGTACAGATCTGTCAGACATTCCTGGAATATTAACTGGAGCAGAGCTTCCAAGTAGTCCCGAACTTGCCAGACCAGCAGAAATTGAATTGGTAATTGGAGAATTACTTTCCCTATGAATGGAATCTACGAGGCCAATTGGATCGTCTATATGTAAATCATCTAATGCATTTCCTAAAACAGAAAATTAATTTCCATTTTTTTTTCATTTCATTGAAAATCAGGATAATATTATTTGAAAGCTTAATATACTCACCGACTACAGATTCCACGGTATCATTTGTATAGAAAGAATTAGATAATTGCGTTACCGAAGAGCCAAGTGAATGACCCAAGGTACCATTTAAATTGTAAGCTAGATAAAGATTCTGTTTCCTCTGGGCTTTTTCTGCTTTTGTTAGCAAAGGATCATTTTCAATGGCCACAATCTGCTTTCGAATGTCGCCCTGCAATGATAAAATACAAAAAATATTTTCTTTTGTCTTTAACTTACTTTTACTTACTTTTGCTTCCTCATAGGGAAGCATTGTTTACCATTATCATCATTTTTACATTTACCAATTATTTTAAGTTTTCAGTGTTCAGTTTCTCAGTTCAAATTAATTTGAGGGGTAAATTATAATTTCCTTTTAATTATTAAAATTGCTTTGTTAAGACTTCTTTTATAATAATGTAGTGTGGTTTTAATTTAATTTTACTTACAACTTGAATGAGAGATCCGGAATTGAATAACATGCTACTGAGTTTCTGGGAGTTTGAATTTGAATTAGAATTATGAAGTTGAGCACCTGGCGCTTTACTGTGAGAACTATTGCTGCCGAGACTGCTGGTGCTAGCAGATTCTGATACTTCTCCGCTTCCATTCTGTAATGCAGCCAACTATTGACATTAAGTCATTACCCTCATTAACTATTAAAATTTGTAATTTAAGACAATAATTTTAAAGCGAAAAAAGTAATTTTCAATTAAAGATTAATTTAATTTTTAAATTTAAGAAATTAATTTTAATTCAATATTTACATTTTTAATCCATAAATATAAAAGGGTTAATAACATAAATTATTAAACTGTTTTGCAGCTTTTTGAAAAAGAAAATGATATCAAAAACTTAAAGAAAAATTTATTTCAAATTTAAAGCTAAAAATCGACTATTTTTTGGGGGGAAAAAATTTCTAAATACTTACACTGCTATCGCTTAAAGTTTTATCTTTATCATGAGATCGTTTGTCAGGTGGTAAAGCGCTGCTGAGAATATCCGCCAAATTAGTGCCACAATCTATAGGTACCGGAATGTCCCTCGTCAAGCTCATTTCTTCTGTTGGCAACACTGCTCCATCAGCACACACCATATCAATGTTTGAATATATCAATTTTTGACTTAATTCACTAATAATTAATTTTACTTCGTAATGCATTAATTACTACATTCACTAATACACTACCAAACATTTTTAAGTAAATATACTCAAAAATAATATACAAAGAATAAATATATATACTAAGAAAATTATAAATATACTAAAAAATAAATCTATGAGAAAACTATTAAAAAACTGAATAAACTTTCTAAACAAAAAATTTCAGAGCCTGCTGAAAGCTGAAGAAGTAAATAGCAAATATTTCCGCAAATTTGTTCTTTTTAAAACGCAAAAAAGGAAGTGTTCAATAAATTGGTTCAAATGTAGAAAACAAAAAAAAAGATAAAGAGACACAGATCTTTTTTCAAATTACAAAAGAAAATTCAACTGGAGAACTAAAATTCAAACCGTGATATAATAAAACTATTTACCATTATAATTGATTTCAATTACGATTTATCTACATCATAATTCATCTGAATTTGAATAATTCTAAATTTGCATCGATATAGATTTGGATTCTAAATTTGCATCAATCTAAATTTGAATAATTCTAAATTTGCATCGATCTAAATTTGAATAATTCTAAATTTGCATCGATCTAAAATTAAATAATTCTAAATTTGCATCGATCCAGATTTTAATTTATACACAATTGAATTAATCTGGCTTTTCCGAATTTCGAGCAAAATTAAAATTAACCAATTCTATAAATTACTAATTACAATCGTGGCAAAGTTACAACAAAAATTACATTTCTCTTCTCCAAGTGACTTTCTTTTCGTAACTTTCTATCATCTTCTGTCTCCATGTATTCAACAAGATCAGTTTTCGCATTTACAACTAAATTAAATAAAAATTAAACTAAATTATATTCAAACTAGGTTCATTAACAAAACTCTTTTTTAAACATTACATTTTTTTAAACTAGTTTCTAAACCCAATTTTGAAACACTAAATTTTGCAACCAATTTTTAAATCCAATTTTAAAACACTAATTTTTGCAACCCATTTTTAAACCCAATTCTGAAATACTAAATTTTGCAAGCATTTTTTAAACCCAATTCTAAAACACTAAATTTTGCAACGCATTTTTAAACCCAATTTTAAAACATTAAATTTTTCAACCAATTTTTAAACCCAATTTTGAAACTAAATTTTATAACAAATTTTTAAACGCAATTTTTAAACTAAACTACAGAAAAACCAATTGTTTGAATTGACTGGTGTTTGAATCAAAAGAATGCATACAATTTAATTCTCAAGGGGTCTCAGCAGAGCAATTGTTTACCCAAAGATGAAATCTTTGAAATAGAACACAAGAGGCAATGCATATTGAGTTTCCTAAGCTCACAGGCAAATGAAATTAAGTATGTTACGTACGATTTATGGGAGTACACTCACGGTCAACATGTGCAAAAGCACAGAAGACACCACGAGGACAGTAGCCTGCCTGTTGGACATCATTGCACTTGGTGGATTTATAAATTTCGGGATGAAATTGCTGCTCAGTTCTAGTATGACAATATGTGCAGCCATCGCCCTGCTCGCAATTTCCTGGCTCGCCCCATTCTTCTCCATGTTTTACATTTGGACACGGAGTTGATCTAAATTAAAAAAAAAGCAATTTTAGTTAACAACAAAATTCTCTACTTTTGCCAAATTCATATTCAACACACTCAACTCGTTAAAAACTCAAATTCAGTTTCAGACTTCCACTAAATCACAATATTAAAGAAAAAGCGACATTTTTACAAGAAAAAGCAACATTTTAATAAGAAAAAGTAATATTTTTACAAGAAAAAGTAATATTTTTACAAGAAAAAGTAATATTTTTACAAGAAAAAATAATATTTTTACAAAAGAAAGCAATATTTTAATTTAAAAAAAGCATGCAATAATTAATAACATTATGTTTACAAGCAATGAAATAATTTGTTAATTTATTGATGTAACGAATAATATAAGTCAATAAGAAATTGATTCTCAGATAAAATTATTAAATAAATAATAAATAAATAATTAATAAATAAATTAAATTTATTTAAAAATAGATTATTTATCAACATTATTTAAATGCTGTTGGGAAGTCAACATTATTAAAATAAATATAAATAAAATAAATCTAATTTTAAAAAACAGATATTCTATTCAAGAATTAAATCTAATTAATAAGAACATGATCTTCAGACAAAAAATTGTTTATGCTTTGGAATTAAATCTATTCCTCTAAGTAAGGAAGCAAAACATTTATTTTGTCAAAACGATAATTTAATCAGGAATATCATTAAAATATAAAATAAAATAAAATAAAAATAAATAAAATAAAAAATAAAGCAAATGGAATGTTTGTTTGACGATCAAAACTTCAAAGATGTTACATTTTTAAAGGGTCATTTGAAAGGATGAAATCTAAATCAATGAATGTAAATAAATAAGAATATAATTTTCAGACAAAAGGTAGTTTATACTAAAGAATACCAATGTTTTAATTAAAGAATTGAATGAGTCACCTGTATTTGTATTTTCGAGGACTTCTTCTTTTGTCTTTGCTATTGTGATATTGAGGACAGGCGTAGCCTTGTCTGCATAATCTAGGCGGTCGTTTGCAGGGTTCAGTTTTGTAATTACTAAGAACATAATTAGTGTCCTGCCATTTGGGGTCCTCGTTCATCAGGTTTCTCTCCTTGTCAAGAATATTGGGCCCATTAGAGGAATTATTGGGATCAGATTCTGGATTCTCCAGCGCTTGTATTTCCTTGATGTCGTAAACTGGAGGTCGAAGATCATGATTGCCATGAGCAAATGCACAATGTGGTCCATTTTTAACACAAAATCCACGTGTGTCTGTGTCATGGACACACATACACGTTTTGTAATAACGTAAATGGTAGCGTCTTTCTGTATCTCCTGCCGTTCGATGAAGAAATGGACATCTGGGCCGTAAAAACAAAAATTAGACATTTTATTAAAGTATTTGATCAAATAAAACAAAAGATTTCAAGTGTCGTGTAAATCTAATTCATCAACAACATTCATTTTTTCTATCCTTTTCTATATTTATATTTCTTTTTGTGGCTACATTTCTTGCTTCCTTATAGAGGAAGCATTGTAATCGTGACGATTTTTTATTTTTATAACTTTATTAATGTCTTTATAACTGTCTTTATATTTTCTAAAATTGAATTCATAGTTCTTTATAACTATATTCATAGTTCTTTATAACTATATTCATACCTTTCTTTATAACTACATTCATGCATTTTTAACCTTTTTTTAATGTTTACTATGTTTTTTGTTACATGAATGAAGTTCACAAAGTTTTATCAACGATTCAAAGTAACATTAATGTCATTAAGTGGAATATTATAAACATTTTTGCCCAAAATTTTGTCTATAAAATTTGTTGAATACAATGAACTTGAAAAAACCCTTTGGGATAGAACTTGAAAAGAAAAAATAAAAAGAAAAATATTTTTGATTGAAATCGTTGATTAAAAACGTAAACTACTTCAACTTCGTTTTTGTTGTAAGTGTATTATTGTTTATTTATATTATGTGTATCTACGTTAATTTATATTAATTTAAAAAAATATATATTCAAATATTAAAAAAAATATATCCAAATATTAAAAAAAATATACATATTTAAATATTAAAAAAATATATTCAAATATTAAAAAAAATATTCCAACTTCCAAATATTCCAAATTCCAACTTCCAAAGAAGTGTGCACTTAATGCACACTTCTTCAACAAAAGTTCAAATATAAAATAAATATTTTCATTAATTGAAAGTAAGCTTCCAAAAAATGATGAAACTTTGATAATAGAAAACAAGTTTGAAAATTAAAACGTCGTTTAAATGAAAATATAAATTTGATTAATTTTATTATTTTGATTAATTCTACACATTGTAAATTTCATAAAATTGTCAAATTTCCATTCTTTATAAACAAAAAAAATTATATATTTATGGTACACTAAATGGAGATCAAAAACAGCTGATGACCTTGTTCTTTTATTAGCATTTCACTAAAATATTCTAGGTAAACATTCTTTTATCAGTTACCAAATATCACCGAATAGTTTAAAAAATCTACTATTAAAAATAGCTCATCGTTGAAAGAAATGATCAAAGCTAATTTATTTACGCAAAGAGTTAAAAGGTACAAGAAAAACATTAAAAAGAAATAAAAAGAAAGTTGATGATAAAAAAATTAAAGAGAAATAAAGAAAAAGTTGATGCCAAAAAATTAAAAGAAAAACAATAACTTCATTTTCAAAATTTTTAATTTTTAAATTAAAGAAAACAATTAAAGGCAAACAAATTTAAAAAAGGAATATTTAGAAAGGAAAATACTTCCTGTATGAGAACGCAAAAAGAAAAAATCATGAATAAAAAAATTGTAAACAATTAAAAAGCAATAAAATAATGTATAAAAAGGAAATAATAATTTTTAATACAAAAAGGAAATAATAAATGTTTTTAATACAAAAAGGAAATAACGAATACTTAAATAAAAAGAGATAAAAGTATGTAATTATAAAGTAAACAAAAAGCTACAAAAAATCTTGAAAAATTGTGAAAATGTAGATCAAGGACAAAAATAACGTTAAATTATTTTTCGACAATAGTTTTGACACCTAACATTTATTCAAATGTCAGTTATCAGATAATTTTGAATAATTTATCAGATTTTTATTTTTAGACCTTTAAAAGTGGGATATTCATCAATGAATCGTGATGAAATTTCCTCGAAAATGTACTCGCAAGAAAGGGGACCATTGTTTACATTATTTTAGAAGACAATCGCAAATTTCCTGAAAATATTTCAGAATTTTTTATATCTGACAAAAAATTGTGAAGCATCCCACGTCGAATTAATCGAAATATTGTGACTTTATATCGTAATTAGAAATATGAACTAGATTCTCCTAATGATCGAAATTTGTTCTCCCTTTTTATTCCTAAATATATTTCAAAGAATATTTCAAATTTCTTTAAAATTTACAACAATTTTAAAAATTTAATTTCCAAAAAATCTATTTTGATGATCTTTCTACAAAGATTTTTTTTTCTACAAAGACATTGATACAATGTCTTACAAAGATGTTAAATAAGCATTGAGAAAAGATTCCGTTCGGTACAAATGACCATTCTTTTCATGCAATCTTATAAACGAAATTAGATTTAAATTTGATTCAAATGGAATTAATTCTACCGTAAAATTATATGACACTACCAGATGTTTGTTTTGAAAATGTTTTCTTGAAACGAATGTCTTTTAAAATTGGTTAAGAATAAAGAATTAAATAAGTCAACGGTTTAGGAACTTTCTTAAACATTTTGAACAAAAGAATTAATCAAATTTTGGTATAAAATATTGAATCTANNAAAAGGAAATTATAGTTGACAGTAAAGAAAATGGATATCTTTTGCACCAAGATGATGTTTCCCATAACACTACCAACAATGATTATGTAAAGAAAAATTAGTTTTCAAGTTATTCGTAAACGAAAAAAAACGTCGCAAACTTCGGTATCATTATTATGTATACATTCAGTACCAATTATTCTACAAATTGACGTCAAATAAAGAAAAATAAACATCTTTTCCTGTTATTTTTTGGATCATTTTTGCTATAAAATTTGGGCACTACACCATAATTCCAATTTTGTATTGAATTCAATAAAAGTTAATTCGTCCAAAGGCATTTTGCAAAAATTGCTTGTGTTCAAAAAAATTTTTTTTTACACAGTGTTCATTAAATTTACTGTGTTCATTATTGCAATAACAATGAATTATTATTTCTACCCTAAAGATCGAGAAACAGACTTGATAACGCATCTTATTCACACTCTTTTAATCTACACACATTTTAAACCATGCCCTACTTCAATCTAGATCCCCCATATCTAAAACCGTACAAAATTACAATCTATAATTACAAATAAAATGGCCAAAACCTAAAGGAATTGGATAAACACGTTTATAGGGCAGATAATGGAACAAAGGGATTTAGTCCTAATGCATATATAATTTATTTGCTGCGTCATCACGTCAAGTGGTAGATAAAGGCTAAATCCCAATTTTGGTGGTTCTACAGACAGGGGCAACAATTAGTAACAGCTGGCATGGAATTGACCTAAATCTAGAACCGGGCTATTTTATGGGATATGAAGGAGAAATAGGAAGTTATGGAAGGGACGAAAAAAAAGAGGGAGAAAGGCGCCAGGACGACATAGTGTTCATCGGATTGTAAGGGGGGAAACATACGACAAAGAAAACCTCATGAAGCATCGTTGTTGGTGTGCCTATGTAAGAGAAAATCAATATCAGCAAGTTCCTTTGTTTGAAAGTTCCCTAAGCACCCAATATTTTGGAGGGAAAGCGCCAAGATAGCACATTCAAATGTGAATGGCGCAACACACATTTTAGTAAATTTTTTTTTTTTTTGTTTAAAAAAAGGAAAAGAAGACAAGAGGAAGATATTTCCAACAAGTGAGACTCTACTGGCAGACGAGAACGACAACTTTATCTGAGAGATGCATTTTGCCAAGATTAGACGCGATAAAATTAGCATTCACACACTAATTCATTTCCGACGATTCGCTTTTACGAATGCTCTAAAGTGGGCTTTGATTCATCAACTTTGTAGTAAAAGTTCCATCTGTTATTACTCACGAATTTTTCAAATGTTCATTGGAAAAAAGAATCATTGCAATTTTATTTATCACAATTAGATTTACTGTAAATTTATCAGCACTTACGTAACTATCATGACAATAACAATATATTAATAATAATAATTTTTCGCTGAAATTTCAAAATATGGATTGGTCATCCAAATTAAAGAAAAAAAGGACCAAAATTCTTAATTTTTAATACCATCTGTGCAAAAAATTATAAACACTGAATCAAAAAAATGACGTCTTATTTATAATTATATAAACATTTATAATAATATGGTTTTTCCTTTCAGTTACCTTTCCTTACCTTTTAGTTATAAATTACAAGTTTAACGTTAATAATAATAAGTTCAAAATTTAAATTAGTAGAGCAAAACAAAGTTCACATTGGTTTTTGAAAAGATTTTAAGTTTAAATGAAAACAATTGGTTAATAAGAGTTGAAAAAACAAATTATTATTATTATTGACCGAGTGATAGATTCAACAACTAATAACAAATTATTATTATTATTATTATTATTAAAATTATGTTTAATATCCTTGTTTATTACGATAAAAATTGAATCGATTTAAGGAAACAGTTGATTGATTTAATGATCTTGTTATCTACTTGGATTTTCAACTTGAAAAAAAATCTCTCATTCTATTTGTTTTTACAATATTGCTATTATTATTATTATTATTATTATTATTATTATTATTATTATTATTATTATTAT
>WNHD01000522.1:0-29636 GCA_011057455.1 Ganaspis sp. Gsp50
AAGTATTTATAAAAATTTTGAAGTATTTGATGGAGTCTAAAGTATTTTAAAGTGTTTTTAAGTATTTTCAATTATTTTCAAGTATTTTTAAATATTTGAAGTATTTCTAAGTAGTCTGAAGTATTACTGTTGAAAAATTATAAAAAAAAAAATTATTGAAAATTCGGGGAAAAAGGGGGAAAATACTTGATTTTAGGGGATTTTCTTTAAAAAAAGGGGATTAGGTAAAAAAGGGGACGAACTGTAATCCCTGTTAATGACATTGTACTTAATGACATTGTACTTAATAACATTGTACTCACGTCTTTGGTATGCGCACTAATGTAATTTGCTGTCTCTGAATCATCTGCACATTTTGTTAACCACTTTTTAATCGTATTACAATCAGTTGGTGCATGATAGTCCATACCACAACGAAAACTGAAACATTAAATTAATAAATCTTTAATTTTCTTTTTTGAAATTTATTGCTCTTTTTAATAATAAACTTTCTAATTTAAAGTTATTTAAGTTTTCTAATTAAAGTTATTTCACAACTTTTTAAATATAAAATGCCTGCCTTTTTCGGGAATTTTCTTGATTTTTTGATTGATTTTTCTTGATTGATAAACAAATCTTAATCTCTCAAAACTTGTTTATATAAGATCTATAATAATTGAAAGCACATACCAAAATATAATTTTACAGGATGAACACTTGACTCGTTTAGCTCGATGTTCCTTAGACCGCAAAACTATTTGGCAATTGGGACCAGGACAGAATTTTAACTGAGGATGAGATTTGACATAATCTCGAAAAGCGAATTGCTGATATCTTTCCCGCATGTTTGGCTTAGTTAAAAGAGAAAGAACAAAATCTTCTGGAACCAGGACTTCGCACTCTTGTGCCATACAACTTATTCCTATAATCAAATAAATATCAAAGAATCTGTGCGATTGTTTCCAATTAATTTGTTTCAAGAATGTTTACCTGTAGAGATGCCTTGCGTGATTTGAACTTCAAAGTGCATGCACCAGCAGTCTTTACAGAAAGAGTGGCCACATGTAAGAAGTGCAAACCTATCTGGAGGGAAAACTGAAACACAGACCGTGCAAAACCCTCCTCTTTGTATTTTAAGAGCACAAGACGGATCTGGAGGATGTAATGGTTTAACTTTCGAGGTGATGAGAAGGCTTGAAGAGTTGGTACGATACTTGTTGAGAACATCTTGCAGGGCCCAGTCGTGTGTATGAAGCAGGACTTTCGCTAAGGACGGAGTAATGTTAAGACTACTAGTTAAAACTTCCACATTTTCGTTCAATAACCTTTCGACCTCTTCCATTCGAAGACAATCATGAATAGCGTATTCAGGGTCTTTTCGACCTTGATCTGGATCAACATCGTTGTCCGCTTCACTACCCCAAGGCTGAACGTTGTAGTAGTCTTCATAACCTGTGTCACCACAATCCGAATCTGAGCAATCCATCTCACTATCATATTCTTCCCCCGACATCTGTCAAATAAAAATATTCTTTAAATGTTGAGTTCAACTTAAGACAACTAATTAATTCAAAAAATGCAATGACATTTTACAACTTTTGTAATGTTGACATTGCATTCTAAACTTTCAGGAATTGTTCTAGAATGGCATTATTTATTAACAATAATGAATTCTACTTTAATTAAATTAATATTATTCCATACAAGGAAATGAAAATATATAAGTGGTATATGTCAACATTGTACACTCTAATTTATCAACACTGTAAGATACCTTACTCAACAGATTTTTTAAATCCAAAATTAGCAAGTAAATAAAAAATACTTTCAGTTTTATTCAGTGTACAAATGATCTCCGTTTAAAGCCAAGGAATATTGCTTTCCACAAATGTATGCGCTTGGGAAAAGGGAAACTTATTCGTTTTCTGTCATATGAATTTTTCGATTATAAAAGATAATTTACTGGAGATTAATGAAATTATAGCTTCTAGAATAGGCACTTAAATGATTTCTACGAGTATATTATAATTGCTCTTGGGACATTAAAAACGTAATTTTTAAGAATATCTTTCTCCACTGCGCCACATTGAATGAAATGAAAGCACGTATAAACAAATTCCAAAAATTCGTAAGTTCTTGTGAAAATGTTATATTCCAGTTATTGCCAGCAATTTTTTACTTACCTTGTCAGCTTTAATTATATTACACGTATCAAGAGAAACTCATAAATGTTTAAATCACTGTATACAAAAATTACTGACTGCATTCATAGTAGCATGAAGTCCAGGACCGTAACATTTCTTTCACTTACAAGTACAAGGTGAATTTACTTTCTTTTTAGTAAATACAATATTTATGTGCTATTACATATATTAAATCATATTTTACAGATTTATTTATGTATTTTATATCTTTTTAAATAAACAAAAAACTTGTTTCTCTGTATATAATATGAACTGATGAACATCCTGATTTGAATAGAAATTTCACTGCTGATAAAATCAATTTATATTGGTTAGTTCTAAATAAGAGTACCTTTAAAATAAACAAATTCAAATATTCTACAATAAATTTAATTAGGTAAATATTCCTAAGATTTTTATATTTTCTTTTTTGAAAAGTAAGCTTAACGGTACGATACTGGGTATCTGAAAATGCTAAGATAATTATCTTTTTATCTTAAAAAACTAGATAACATATGTATACTTTTTAAAATCTTTAAAAACGGTTGCAAAAATATAGGAATTTCTTATAAATAATAATGTTTAATTAAAAACTGAAGATTTTACTATTCATCATAAATTAACAATTCAATTTTTATTTTCAATGTTTTTAACAATTTTAAATTAATGAACAAGTTCTTTATTCATTTCTCTTAATAAATTTATAACTTCGAAGCTGATTGGTCAACTTCTAAAATTAATAGTTAAAGTTCCTCCAATAGGATTTCAAGTTTAGTGGAAGAATTTACTTGACAATCACGTTTTTAGCAGAAACAAATTAAAATGTCAAATTCAAAAGATTTCTTTTTATCAGTAACCGAAAGAATTTTTAGTAACTGGACTGCTTTGAAGGTAAATTAATTATAACAATCAATGAATTGTTGTTTATGAATTGTTTATGAATGAAAAAAATGTACACATTAGCAGAACATTGTATACAAGTGACGTATACTGAGTTGAGGTTATGTTTATTCCTCAAGCATGTTATTAAATTCATTATTATTACTCGAATCGTTAATTATTATTACTCGAATCGTTACAAAAATAATCTCATTCTATTTTAAACCAAATTTTAATTTTTTTACTTAATTTTAGATTGCTGTCGAGCATGGAATGGGTTCTAAAGAAAAAGCTCAAGCTTTTTGTCCCTATGTTACAGAGCTTTTTTATATGAATGGTATGTGCTTTTTCTGGAAGATATATTTAATTGTTTATTGTTATTTAATGATCATTATTTAAATTGCATTATGTTGAAGTTGTACGATAATTATTTAATATCATTATGGTAATTTAATATCATCTGAGTGTAAAAGGAGAATAATTATTTCCAATACTTTTTAATTTTTTAAATCTCAATTCATTTTATATATTTAATTTTACAGAACAATTAATTCCTACCGAAGTCGCAGAAGAATTAGAAGACTACATGGATATGGAGTTCAACACAGAACTTGAAGACAATAGTGCTATGCAAGTAGCAGAAGAATTAGTTCGTTTTTATCGTTTATGTACTTCTGGCGACGAAACCACTAGTTTAGCAGAATTTGAGAAATTGCCACCTCTTCAGTCTTGGATAAAAACCCAAGTTTCTACAAAATCGACGTCGCAGTCAATTACCCAAACAGACGATTCTTCCGAGAGTGAAGAAGCCGCTAATGATCAAATGGAAGTAGAGGATGAATGGACGACTGTTAAAACACGTCGAAAAAAATAGTCTTGGCAAGTTTTAATGTTTACAGAATAAGATATTGTTTAGATATTTCATAAAATTTCAACTGTAAAGTTTTATTAAATTTTGTTTGATATATTTTCTGAATCGTATCTTTACTATTTATAATTAACATACTAATACTGTTTTCTGTAAGCTTTCGCCTTTAGACGAAAAAGCTTAAAATTAATGAGTTTAATATTAAAGTAAAAATTGTTTTAGTTTGTAATTTTCATTTAGTAAATGATTTTCTACAATATGTGTATAATTTTCTTTTTATCAACATCAATTTTTAATGAAAACTAGCACTAGCTAGCACTATTAAAATGAACATTGAAAAAAGATGGTAAATAATTAACTTTAGTATGGAGAAAAGTATATATAAAATAGTTTAACTCATGTGTTGGATTATTTTCTTCTAGTATTCTGCATTCGAAATTCTGTATTCGAAATTCTGCATTCGAAATTCTGCATTCGAAATTCTGCATTCGAAATTCTGCATTCGAAGTATCTAATTAACCCGAATCTTAATCAACCCAATTAATTGATTCTCAACAACGATGCTGATAATTTTGATTGATTAGATATTCATCAAAATGATAAAGGATATTGATATCAATAAGCAAATGAATAAGTATTTATAAGTAAATTAAAAAAATAAGAGAGGAAAGTAAGATTCAAACATTTTACATCTTGAAAAATGAGAGTGCAATGTCTAGGAAAGTAATTGTGTGTGATAGTTGATAGACCGATAAGAGTTGAGAAACAGACTTAAAAAATAATATCTTAAGCACTCTATGGAATGTTGGCTTTTGAGGAAGCGTTGTTCCCATGCGTGGGATTTACAGGTGCGGGTCAGACAAGGTAGGGAGGCTACTAAGTGAATGCTTCTTTCTCATCAGAGAACTATCAGTATTTCTAGTTCCTCTCAATTCGATGGACGTGTTTCGCGTGTTCTCGTCACGCAACTGGTGGTACATTATTTCACATGTGTTAAAAAATTTGACTAGTTGAAAAAATTTGGTTATTTGCAAAATTAAAGATGATCAAAATGTGAGTCTTTATATTACATGTTATTATATCTACGTTCAATTAGTTCCTAATAATAATGCAAATCTTTTCAAAAGTCTCAATTTATAAGCCGATTGTAATATAATTTAATACTCATTTATTTGAATTTTTATACACTATATTATATGTTTTTATATTTATATAATATGTTTATTTATAATGTTTTTATATTTATATAATATGTTTATTTATAATGTTTTTATATTTATATAATATAATGTTTTTATATTTATAATTTAATTAAAATTTAATTATTGTTTAATTTCATTTTACTCTTAAAAACCGGAATATGTATTTCGAATCCAATGCACAAATCCTAATTTCAGGAATATGAAGATCTTAATTTTCTGCATCTGCGTTCATCTCATCACTGCACAATTGAACTTTGAAGGGAATCCTCTCACCGAAAATACAGATTATTTAGCAGAAGAATCTCACGTCTTAGAAAGAACTTCTCGACATAATAATTTAGAGAAAGGTGACCAAAAAATTCAACAAATTACTTTAAATCAAGTTCATCAAACAGTGACTCCTCAGAAGCTTTATCCAGTTTACAATGATGGTCCAATCCAAGTGTCTCAGAGTCTTCCAGAGGAGAAAACAGTCCCGAATTCGAACTATTTCCAGAACAAAAACATCGAGAATTCAAAATCAAATCAGAATGCAGAATCTGTCAAGAATCAGAATTTAAAAACGGTTGAAAATTCAAGACCGATTGAAAATTCAAGACCGATTGAAAATCCAAAATCAATTGAGAATTCAAAATCAATTGAGAATTCAAAATCAATTGGGAATTCGAAATCAATTGAGAATCCAAAACCAATTGTGGACTCAAAATCAATTGATTCAATATCAATTGAGAATTCAAAATCAATTGAGAATTCAAAATCAATTGGGGATTCAAAATCAATTGAGAATTCAAAACAAATTGAGTACTCGCAGCCAACTGAGAATTTTAATGCAAACCAATATAGAGAACAAGCTACAATTTTGAAATTAGTTCCAGCTAGGGAAACTTCTCGTCAGCTTCAAGATAATTTCATTAATACAAATTTTGTCCATCAAGATCAAAGTCCAGTGCGAACAATCAGTCCCGCTGATTTAGCTCTCAAAATATTCATGAATTCCAAAACTCCCCAGGAGTCGGAAGTCGCTTTGAATTATTATTTGCAAGGAGGTCAAGGATTAGCGGAGCAGCTGGAGCTTCAAAAGCAGCAGAAAATCAGAGAGAAGGAATTGCAACAAGAGCAGTATTTGAGGCAACAGCAGCAAATAATCCAGCAGCAAAAGGAGCAACAACTCAGGCAAGAACAGCTCCTTCAGGTTCAACAACAACAACTGCAGAAAGCTCAAATTGAACAGGAGCGAATGAACCAAGAACAATTATTCAATCAAAACCTTCAACAATCTCAGTTTACAAGTCCCGAACAAAATCAGTTTCGCAATCCCGAATTAAATCAGTTTAGAAATCCTGACCAAATTCAACAAAATCAACTGCAACAAAATTATCAGTTTCAGAACCAACATCCTCAAATGCAACAAATTGAGGCAAATTCCGGATACTATTTGTCCCCCCGAATTCCATTGATTCAAAGTAGAAACGATGCTTTCCCTGTGTACCGAAAGCCAATGAGGAGAACAAATTTTCGTCAACCAGTTCCTTTTCAATCCAGAGTAAATCCAATGATTTACAAAGGTCCACCACCACCGCCACCTGCATCTTACCCGGGAAAAATGGTAAAACCCGTAGAAGTTATCTATTCAAGACCACCTACTTACGGACGAGGAGCTCCAATGAATCCTCCAGTTTTTTACGAAGATGCCAGTCCATGGTTTGCTGAATCTGAAAATAAACCCTCTCCGTCCAAAGATATTTATTACTCCCAGTTGTATGCTCAGTCCTACGATCCGCATTATTACAATTATATCGCAAAAACGGGAAAAATCAAGCCCTACTTGTATGGGAAATTGAATGGAGAAGAGAAAAAGGACGATGGCATTTTGGCTGAACTTTTTCGGGGATTTACAAAGCATGGCATGAAGAATATAATGAATCCGACGTTTTTGCTCGGAATGACAATTCCGGCCTTGACCTTCATGCTAACCGCTCTCGTGCAGAAGAGGTCTCTCGCCCGCTCCGATTCTAGGTCACTAAATGAGGATGAAGTTCGGGAATATCTTGACAGACTTACAAGAGCTTTAGAGTGTTATCGAAATTTGAAAGTGCCCACTGATGATCGATGCTGGCGGTGAAAGTTTTGTGAATCAGTTGTAGTGCTACAAAGAATTGTGTGATGTTTTTTGTCTTGTGATGAGATTCATTTTTTGAACTTGATGTGTACTTAACTGTGAACTAGACGTGCTGGAAAAGCCAATTAATATAGTTTTTAACCAATTTAGATTCGCTGAAATTAATATTTTCTTTTCTCAATATAAATAGGATTTTCAACATTTTTTTAAAATTTTTAACAAGTTTTATGTCAATTTTTTAACAAATTTTATGTCAGTTTTTTAACAAATTTTATGTCAATTTTTAAACAAATTTTATGTCAATTTTTAAACAAATTTTATGTCAATTTTTAAATATTTTTTTGTCAATTTTTTAACAAATTTCATTTAAATTTTTTCAACTCGGTATTCGAAAACTGAAACATCTCAACAGTTGAAACTGGCTTTCGTACTCTCCAAATTGTTATTTGGATTCTAATACGTGTCATAATAATTCGAATCAAAATAAAAAAAAGATTATAATTTTGTTATTCTTTTTTAATATCTGTAATTTATGAGTATCAAATTAAATTTTTGAATAGAATCAATTCTGAATAGAATTAATTTCTGCATAGAATTAATTTCTGAATAGAATTAATTTCTGAATAGAATAATTAATTTCTGTACAGTAGAATCAACTTTGGAGAAGGATACATTTATTTCTCCTTCATATTTCTGAATAATGGAATCAATTTTAAACATAAAAAAAATTAATTTCTTAGTTTTAAAATACATTTTTGAATATTGTAATTAATTTTAATGAAGATTGATTAATTTTTACGATTAATGTAGTTTACTACAGATATTTAATACGAGAAAGAAAAACTTTCTTCAGTCATTATAAATAATTTCTGAATATTACAATTTTTTACTGAAATTTTAACGGTTTAGCTTTCATATATTTTAGATTGATAAATACATATTGTGTGACAGGCTGTGTTTGAAATGACTCAATTTTAATAACAGTTGCCTGCAATTTTGTCAAATAATTATTTTCTAAAGAGTTAATTTCCCTTCCATTTCAATCCAATTTCGTTTCACTGTTTATTATTGCCAGCAAAAAATTTTAGAGTTCTCTATAAAACAAGGATTTCAAAGAATAATTATTTTAATTGGCTTTCTACTAAAATGTAGGCAAATGTTAAAAAAATTAATTTTAAAAGTCTAATTTGATGTCACTTTTTAAAAGTTTATAAAAAACGATTTTTCAAAGCTTTCATAAAATATTCCATCCAGATCTGAGATTGAAATCTGATTCGTACGTGAACTTTTTACAGAATAACTTTCTTCTTCATTCCCGTTTAATACTTGAAAAAAATTTCTTGAACGATTTCTGATTGTGGTAATCGACTGAATTTATTAATTATAAATATGTTTAAAAGAATATATGAGAGAATAATGTGCTGATTTTGTATATTCAAAATTTAATCCGATCGCTTTTTAAATTAATATGTACATATATTAATATTATTAATAATATTAATAAATTATATTTATTGAATAATTATGGTAATTATTATTATTGACAATAACTATTATTGACAATAACTATTATTGACAATAACTATTATTGTTATCGAAATTGAAATTTCACTGTCGTATTTACTGGATATTTATTACATTTTTCCTGGCAAATGTGAAAAAAAAGGGAAATGCGACAGTCGATTAGAATTTTTATAAAACTTCTTTTTAACTGAGTAAGAATTGAGGTTTCTGAAACGGAGGTAACTTGCTCATAATGAGAGCAGATTTGCACGATCATGCTTTTTGCAAAAAAGAACCGAGAAAGGTAAATAAAGTTTTTTTTTAATTATGCTCACACTAGTAATATTTACAATGTGTCCCCTTTTAAAGAAATTTAATAACTGGTTCTTAAATGAATTCATTTTTCTCTAAATCAGCAAACAATAACAATGAAAATACATTTTAAATTATCACATTTCGATAAATCAAAATTCATTCTTCTCGGCTAGAAATAAATAAAATTTTGTAAAACATGAATTGTGTAAATACTACAGTATTATTTAATGAAAATAAATAAAAATAACACGGGATTTACTGTAAAGTTAGAGTCCTTCTAATTGATAAATTCAAATGATAGTGAAATCGACCAGAAAAGAGAGTAATTTTTAGAAATTTTCGTACATTCACCTTTTTATTCTTGATCGTCCTTTCACCACGTGTATAAAATTTTAATTCAAATTAATTCTGGAAATTCCAAAAATTCGTTTCTATCAAAAGATTTATTTTACAAGAAGCGCAAAATTCCGAAAAGAATTTAAATTTAAATCTCCTTTGATTTTAAAATTTATTTACTTTTCGTTAAAAACTAGTTAATTTGAATAACTCTCAACAAATCGTCACAGACTCGATTATTGAGGTCTCAACAAGCATTTACTAACGGCTCCAACAAGCAGGAAAAATATTCTGAATTAATCACTACTTTCTGTTCTGAGAAATATCCCTCTTTAATTTGACCATTATTTAAAAATATTCCTTTATCAAAATTATAATACTTAAGAATTTTATAAAGGTAAAAACCTTTTAGCAATTATTATTCTCGCCATAAATCCCGTAAGCAAAACCACAAATATTCATCAGAATAGATCGCATTATTGTAGATAATAAAAAGATCGCAAAATGCTTTTCTTTTCAACAATTTTCAAATTTTTTAAAAATGGATGTTATTTAAAAATTGTAAATTTGAAAGAAATCAATTAACGCCTTGAATCATTTAATTTTCTTTTTTTTGAGATAAAGGAATCTTTATATTGAATCTTTATTAAATCTTTATTACATCTTTATTACATCTTTATTACACCTTTATTAAATCTTTATTATATTGATAAATAAATGAAGATTCTTTGGATATAAATTATACAAAGTAATAGATAAAATCAAGTATTAATTTTTTATCATAAATAGCAATCAGTTGACTCGTAGATGGTCGCAGAATCAGTCGCCGGATGTATAATCACTGGTCAGGTCACTTCCGCAAGTGTTACAAGTTTTATTATAATCAAGTATTGACCCCATTTTCTTCTTAGAAAAAAAGAAATTAGCCACAAAAAAGATACAAAATGAAATCACTCGTGTTCAATGAATGAAATAATAATAAAGAATACAAAACATGTATATCAAACATTTTACGACTAATTAAGAATTGTAGATTTTTATCCTTAAACAGGTATCATGTATTTAAATTAGATTCGATCGGGAAACACAGCAAGCATTATTTATATTTAAATTAACATCAACTGAGAAATCAAATTTATAAAGACACCTAAGTGTCTAAAAGTCCAAAAACTAGATGTCAATTTTATGGGACCACCTTATAGAATGTGACAAAAACTGATTTTTAATTTATGAAAATTGATCGAAGAATTAAAAATATGTGTGATATTTTCTTTAAAATCTCGCATTTAATTCCATCGATTAAATCATTAATGAGTTAATCATTAATTATTATATGCTTATAAGCATATAATAATTTGAAAAATTGATTATTTAATAATGAAATTATTTATATGCTTATATTATTATATTATTATATTCGTATAAGCATATAATAATTATATGAATATAATATTATATGCTTATAAGTATATAATAATTATTATAGCGAAATAAGTAATTATTTATTAATTTATTATAAGCGATAAAGTATTTGCAAAAAATGTTTGTCAAAATAAATCTGATTTTCATTATTTGATTAACATAATAACAAAAATTGCAAATAAGTAAAAGCAATGCTTCCTCTATGAGTAAGCAAAATCATTACAAAAATAGTTAATCGACTATATAATAAAAATATCACTTGTTTATTAATGAAACACAATCCAATGTGATAAATGGTGTTTTGAATAAAAGGACGACTAAAATAAAAGGACGACTAAAATAAAAGGAAGACTAAAATAAAAGGATGACTAAAATAGAAGGATAATAAAAGAAAGACTAAAATAAAACCAAGACTAAAATAAAACGAAGACTAAAATAAAAGAAAGACTAAAATAAAAGGAAGACTATAATAAAAGAAAGACTAAAATAAAACGAAGACGAAAATAGAACAAAGTCTAAAATAGAACAAAGTCTAAAATAGAACAAAGTCTGAAATAGAACAAAATCTAAAAACAATTTAATCTAAAACAGTTTAAAATAAAAAATTTACAAGATAATAGTCTTTAAGACATTGAACTCGTTTCTTGATAAGAATTGCGTTAATAATGCGAATAATTAATGACTTACAGGTCACGAGAATGAAATTGACTTCTTAAAAGGAAATCTCGTAAATGTCAAAGAGATAATATAAAGTCTGATTTAACGGTACAACCGGCTGCTGGAGGCAACCTTGTGATTCGCAATACCTGAAATTCAACGGCAATTTTCTTGTCATCAATCTATTAATTTTAATCCAAGAAATTGCACAGATGTCGATTCGCATCCTTTTTAGAGTTGATGATTTGCTACTTATTCTCAGCCGCTCATTCTCTTCCCGGATCATTCTTCTAAAATTTGTTCCATTTTATCACTATCCTAAATCTTGTCACCTTGTGTCTTCTTAATCACTCTTTGCGATCTACTTTTGTTTTCTATTGTCAACACCATAATGAATCGAGTAATTAGCACTAGTCGGTGTCACCTGTAATTAACCACTGCTGACCTTGACATTCAAGATCAAGTGGCTCACGAAAGAGAGGAGAAGAAAAATGTAAGTTTCTTGACCTAGAGTCTTGATGATTGTTCCGCCTAAGGCGACAATGCATGAAATTTGCCTGGAATAACGTTCCTGCACAATTCATTTATTTACAGCTTTACAACTTTTGAGATGCAATTTAAAATTTCAAAGTGCAATTTAGAATTTCAAAGTGCAATTTAAAAATCTTAATAAGTATTTAAATACAAATCAGAAAACATAATTTAAGACCTTAAAAGTATAGATGAAGTATTTTGTTAAAAAGCATATTTAAGAAAGACGATATAATTTTTAAAGTTTCAAATCATCACGAAATTGGAAAAGAAATTTTTTGAAATTACTATTTTTTATTATTATACGATAATCACTACACTGTCTCGTAAAGATCATCCTTTCTCACGAACACACTGCTTATTAAATTTTATCCTACAATTACTTTCATACACAACATATTGGTAGTAAAATATTTATATTATGCACGTATGTACAATTTACTAATTATGATGTATAACGTACGGGCGCACGTTTATTCATGATTTGCAATTTAGTTTATCATAATATATACATATATTTTACAAGTAGTCATTATTTAACTTTTGCTTTGTACATAAAATGTCTAAAAGCTTCGAGGATCGGATTTAAAACTCTCGAGAAACTTATTTATTAAAGTTAGTTTTTTTTTTTGTATAAAAAAGTGCGATTTCAACAATCTTCTTAAGTACTCTGATTCTTATTTTTTTTTTATTACTTTATTTCATTATCTTCTTTAAAAAAATAACTTTAATAAATCATTTAATAATTTGTCGATAGTTTCTAATCTGATTTAATACAATTCGTTCTTAATCTTATCTGCGAAGAGTTTAATTTTATTGAATAAAAGTTCATTTTTAATTTTATTTAATGAAATAAAATTTTATTTAATTTAATGAAATAAAATTAAAAAGTTGATTCTAAAGAAATTGACATTTACAATTGAATGAATCGAAATTCTCTGATTTATCCAATCAATAACAAATTAACACAAGTCATTTAGTCCGTACATTAAGCCTCATTTCAAGTGATGATCACATCAAGTGATGATTGTTATAAAAATTATTTGAAACTTTGTAAAAGTCAGGTGAATTTTTAAACACAAAAACGTATTTAAAGCATTCTAACATTCTACGGAATAATCACATATGTAGAATTATTTCCGATATTTCTAATTACTTCTCTCCTATTTATAATTTTGTACGTTACAAAGAAATTATCTAAATTCCTAGTTTTTAGTTTCCTAGAAAATCTAGTCATAATGGTCATAATTACTGAAATAAAACTCGATACAATGCAAGTTTATATTAGGCAAACTGGAAGCAAATTATCTAGTGTGTAAAATAAACTAATAAAAAAATATACATGCAATAAAGAAAAGCTTCCTATTGTGTCATGACTTTTATCGCTTCTTGCGAAATGTTTATTCGGTATTATATAGACTAGATTCTTATTAGCTGCATTGCCAGGAAAGAAGCTTCCAAAAATCAATTAAATTGTCTTCTTAACCTATTTATAAACTTTTTTAATATTAAGATCTTTAAAATTGAGATCAAACTTTCACTGTTTAAAAAATTAATATAGTAAAAAACATCTGGCAAGCCTTCATGTTTCCAATTGTCATTATTAAAAGTATTATTAACCCTATAACAATAATAGAAATATATGACATTCATCATTTTACGTTAAATCTAACTATATATCAGTAATACAGTTCTATTATTATTGTAGAGTCGTTATCCTTGTAAAAATTATTAAATTTATTGAAATTGATAGATTCATTGATAGATGGAACCATTTCAGGCAGCTTTAAAAAGTGTGGTAAATCAGTTTACGTAAAAGTGAGTATTTTAAGAAAGCAAACAAGAATTTTGTTTTCATAAACGAACAGTCTAACAGGAATTTGCCGTACTTTTCTTGTTATCACACTATATCACTAAAACAATATTGTAGTGATATTTCTTTCTGAAAAATACGAATTTTCTACTACTTACTTAGGCCTCAATTAAAATTTTCTTCCTTGAAAGCTAAATCTATTGCACAGCCCACATCATTCACGATAAAAGCCGGTTTACACAAACCTTCTTCCACTGGCAAAAAGTCTCTAGGACAATGATCAATTATAAAATTGGAATCCCGTTTATGAACTCCAGTTTCAACTAAAATACTGATGCAAGCCTTTGCACTCGGTCCAGAAATATTTTTTCCTAAAAGACTTTCCAACGTTCGAGTTTTCGTCCCTTTTCCTTTTGTGTAGCGCGCCAAATATTTATCATACAAATTAGCACCATAAACGTCGGTATTAATATTATCTCTGTAACAAAGAAATCGCTTAAATTAATCATTCTCAACGTAAATAATTTCTTTGCCTATACTATACTATACTATACTATACTATACCTATACCTATACCTATACCTATACCTATACCTATACCTATACCTATACCTATACTAATAATAAAAATGTAATATTTGTAATAAAAATGTTTAATATTTACGAACCAATTACATTTTTCTCAAACAATTCTAATCGACTTCAAGCACAAAACTGAACCAAAAAAAGTATAAAATAAATAACAAGTTTACAAAAAAAGAATAGTATTTAAAAAGAGCTATTTTGAAACCAAGGCAACATTAGTTCATGATGAATGCATTTTTTTTATACATAAAAACAAAATTTCAGAGTTTGCAACGTTCTTTTTCGTTTATGCAAAAATGAAAAGACATATTTATTTACAACTTCCAAAGATTGATTAAGAAAAAATGTTTTTCGAAGACTTTTCAAAAATGAAAGAAAGTGAAGTTACATTCAATTCACTAGATTGATAAACGTGAATGCTAAAAATTGTGACAAAAAAGTGGTCAAAATGTAACATGGCTGAAGTGTGAAGTAATGATAATGAAAAGAAAACTTACCCTATAGCATAAATAGTATCTACATTTTCATTAATTCCTATGGCCTTTGCGTGATCTAGAATTTTGTGATTTGCGTGATAATACGTAATTTCACTAGGCTTTCCTACAAGCGCAGTGTACACCATGTCTTTTCCTGTAACTTTTTTGTACAAATTTTCAAGACAGAGCAGAAAAGCTCCATGTCCGTACCTGGGAATAGGTGCTTCCGAAACCCACAACAAGTCCATATTACAGGCCAAAACAGGAATGTGTGGATAAGGAATAGAAGGTGGCATTGTCACTGGTTTCCCATTTGTCATGAGAAGATCCACCATCAATTGCAACGGCGTTTCCCAAGTTATAGGCTCACTAAGAAGAAGAAGACCTTCTATCGTTGGAAAATTTGCATCCACAGGACCACTTGTCGAGACTCTTTTATCTTTATTAACATAGTCCAAGTTTGGATAATTCTTAACTAATTCATCTATTGTTATTGTTTTCTCGAAACCTAATTCCTTAGCTATTTCTCGAATTTTTCCTTGTCCAGATATGAGAACTTGTCTATCACGAAACTGATGAAACATCTGGAGAGGAGAATGAGCCATTATCACCTGATCCTCGGAAACTTCTATTCCTGTCCATTTTGTTAAATCTGCTGCCTTTTCACTTCGTAAGGCATTTCCACTGTTTGTTACAAAAACAGTAGGCACTCGAAACTTTCCATCAGGGCCTTTGAGACGACTAAAAGATTCTCGAACCGGAGGTAAGACATTTTTCCCTCGAACTATCACACCGTCGATGTCAAAGAGCAGGCCAAATTTCGATTTGTTACTCAAGTGCTAAAAAAGAAAAAATGACTTTAAAAAAGCATGAAAAATTTATGTATACGAAAATTTTTGTTATGTATTCGAATGTTTTCTATAAAATACGTCAAGTTTTCTATAAAATACGTCAAGTTTTCTATAAAAACTAAATACAATCGATTCGTAAAGATGAATTTAAAATAAATGTCAACTATAGGTATGCTATTCATTCATTCAGTTACAAGAATTTGTTTAGATAAAAATAATTTGTAGAAATGAAAAATATCTATTTCTGTATGAGTAAACACAACTTTCATGACATAAACATTTAATGAATGAGCAAATATAAGTCATGATATTGTTTTTGCTCTTGTCAAAGCAAAGTAAAAATACTTTACCTTGCAGCTGCAGAAGGTACAAGGTATTTATATTTTTACCTTGTTCTATTTATGTGCACAATAATAAAATACTTCCTCCTTGAGAAATTGATATCAATCAAAATTGAAAAGTACTCTAAAATTCATTATTTTATCTAAATTAACATTTCTGGCTGTAATTTATTTTAAAGTGAATGAGTAATTGATTTTTAATAGTTTATACTCATGTGAAGAAATTTTTAAACAAAAAGAATGTAACTTGAATGGATTGCTAATTTTCAATACCTCAATATTTGAGAAACTATTTATAATTTATGGATTGAGTCCTAAAATGATCTGTTTAGCATTGTTGTTTCTGACACTGTACTTTGAACAATGATTTAACAATTTAACTGATCAAATAAACAATGCTTAATTTCACACTAATTTCCAGTTGAGAAAAAAGTAAATGTAATAAAAATTGTTAACTTACTCTGACTCCAAAAAAAAGTTTAAAGTCGGGTCGTTTTAAAATTTGTAGAATCGTCATATCGCAGGCGGAAGATAATTAGGGGATTTTAAAATTGGAATACTTAAAACTATATTCTATAAACTTTATCATTGGGGGTTATACAATTATTGTATTAAACACTGCGACCGAGAATGTTTGTATTTAATTTCCAAAAGAGGTCGCTCTTAATCAATCATATCAGAATTACCAATATAATCTATTCTTTCAATTTTTGTAAAATAAACAACTCTTTGCTAAAAATAAGTATTTACTTAAGAAATTGTTACGTATTCAAAATATTATTAACAAAAATGTTTATTTACAAATACATTCTATTAATTACTATTTTATATGTCATTTAATTCTTGTGTTTCAAATTGTAAGGTTGGATGTACTGCTAAAAGAGGGGATTTCTTCAAATATTTAAATATAATTTCGAACAGAATACAAATGTTTTTAGTTCTTTTACATTGTTTTTATGACTGTTCAATTTACTACACGTGAGAATTTGACAAATATTTAAATTCTTAAGTCTTACAGTTTGTTTTATTAAACATTTTCTTTAATAATTGCAATTATATGAGCAAATTAGTACGTCCCTGACGGAAAACCTAGGACCCGCGCTCATGAATACGGCACTGTTCTTTTGATGTCAAAAACATCTCGTGCTTTTCGTTTGTTGACAACTTTGATTTTTTAAGAATAATTCATCAAAATGTCTATTTTAGACAAGCGGAAAGGAGATGATATTCTCGCATTAGTTCCGGCATCAAAAAAGACAAAGACTGAAGTCGTTTTCAGCAGCAGGGAAAAAGCTGTTATTCAAAGTGTTTGTACCTAACCTCTAAACATTTGTTTTTTAATCTCTTTTAAAATATATTTTATATTATTCCTTTATTGTTATTTTGTATTATGCTATATTTCAAAACTTTTAAATAACACTTTTCTATAATCGTAAATGCATATTCTGTTTTTTAGGTTTAAGTTATAAAAATTTATTAAAACCAAAGAATACTTTTAATTTTATTAATTGCATAAAGTATTTATTTAAATTTTTATATTATAGGGGCCACCAAGAACATCATCTTTATCAGCTCCTATTATGCTTCTCGAAGGTCACCAAGGTGACGTTTTTTCCCTTGAATTTCACCCGGAAGGACAGTACCTCGCTTCGACAGGATTTGATCGTCAAATTTGTAAGTAAATTCAATTCTTTGTCTAAAAAATAGTAAAAGAAATTGTAATGGACACTAATTTATAATTAAAATTTCTATTTAGTTTATTTTTATCTCGTTATGTTAATAAAAAGACAAAAATGATGTATTGGTACATATTTTCAGATATCTGGAATGTTTATGGAGAATGTGAGAATGTATCGGCAATGTCAGGACATAGTGGAGCTGTAATGGAAATACATTTCAGCCCAGATGGTAGTCATTTGTACACAGCGAGCACAGATATGACACTAGGCTTATGGGATTTTGCTATGGGAACTAGAATCAAAAAACTTAAAGGACACACCTCTTTTGTAAATTCAGTTTGTGGAGCTCGTAGAGGGCTTACTCAATTATGTTCTGGAAGTGACGATAGTACAATTCGAATTTGGGATCCTAGAAAACGAGGGCAGTGTTTTACATTAAATAACACTTATCAAGTGACAGCAGTATCTTTCAATGATACGGCAGAACAAGTCATCAGTGGCGGAATTGACAATGACATTAAAGTCTGGGACCTTAGAAAAAATGCAGTTCTTTATAAAATGAAAGGTCACACTGACACAATCACAGGACTGAGTTTAAGTCCCGATGGTTCATACATTTTGTCAAATTCAATGGACAATTCTCTCAGGATTTGGGACGTTAGACCTTTTGCTCCCTATGAACGATGTGTAAAAATTCTTACTGGCCATCAACATAATTTCGAAAAGGTTTGTCAATCAACTTGCATTTATCTTCAAGTAATTTATTAAAAAACAATATATTTTTTTGAATTTTTCTACCTATTGCTATTTTTATGTAACGGTTTATTTCTTTTTGTAGAATTTATTGAGATGTGCTTGGTCTCCGGATGGGAGCAAAGTTTCTGCTGGTTCGTCGGACAGATTTCATTATATTTGGGATACAACAAGTCGTAGGATTCTTTATAAACTTCCTGGTCATAATGGGTCGGTGAATGACATTGATTTCCATCCTAAGGAACCTATAGGTAATTAAAACTACTCATTTTTTAATAATCAAGTCACTGTGGATTCATAACTGTTATTTTCATTTTTTCAATGTACTATCTAAATTCGTAATTTGTTTTTTGTTTTTTCAGTTTGCTCTGGATCTAGCGATAAACAAATCTATCTTGGAGAAATTGAAGTTTAATTGTGTAATGAATGTTTGAATCAATAATATTGCGTTGAAAAATATTCTTAAAATATTTATTTACAAGAGTATTAAACACCTTTTTATTTACAATAAGTGAACTGTATGTTTATAACGAAAGAAAAAATTTTTAATAAAATTTCACAAAAATGAGCAAGAATGTGTAGTAAAAGTTTCAACCAATAGTATTTGAGGATTGGAGATATGATAAGGGGAATTGCAACAACCAATCAGAAAAGAACAAAGAGCATTTACGTATTGAGTTTGTTTGAGTCATAAATAGTTTATTCTCTTTATTTATTTATTGAAGTAGTATTATTATACAAGAAATAAGATCAAATTTATTTATTATTACTAAAATATACTAGTCAAGTAAGTAGCTGATTCTTTTTCGCTTTTTTCGTAAATCTGTACACGTTTTTTGTTTTTAATACCTTTCTTGTGCCTTTCTTTATTGACAAATAATATTTTTATTGCAAAACTGTTTTTAGCTCAGTATTCATTGTGATAAAAGTGTTATTTAATTTAAACTGTTGCGTAATATAATATATAGATTGAAACAAATTATAATATTGAACATAACCTCTCTTTTCTTGACAGTTAATTTTTCCTCAGGTTTGAAGATAAAAAAATTCCTAACTCACAATGTCTTCCCCTTGGTCAAAAATCCAACCTGTTGAAGGTCCAGTTAATTTCGATGAAATAACTTCTGAAGAATTGGCGAAAAGCTTACAAGAAAAGTAAGTTGTCATTATTAAAAACTACATATGCAAACTTGGATTTGTTTGTTACAACAAAACGTTTTGTATTTTATTTTTCAATCTATAATCACACGAGAATATTAATATTTTTAAATAAATTGTTACTTACTAATAGCTTCCAGATAATCTAGATTTAATAATCTAGATTTAATTTTACAATTGATAAACGAAATTTCATTTTCAGAGAAATACAAAAGTTTGTTTCAACAATAGAGGAAACAAAAGACGTTCAGGAACAACCGGAGTTATTTGAAATTGATGGCACCGATAGCGACGAAGTTATAGCACATACTCTGCAAGCTCAATTTAATGCTGAGCACGATTTAATGCTAAAACGAACCGAGAGTAAAGTCAATCAAAATTCGAAAGGTATATTATTATTTTCACCATTTTTTCTTGTTTAAGATCGTGAATGTTAACTCTTTTTTATATTGCAGTAAACATTTCGTATTTGAACTACAGAGTAGGACCTACTGAACCTGAAGAAACAAAGCCCGTCGTTGATGATGAAAGAGATATTGATCATTTTGTAGTAAGCTGTTCTTTAATATATTTTGAGTAGAAACGTTTTTTTTTTTTGAAAACTTTTTTTTTATTGAAAACGTTTTTTTATTATTGAAAACGTTTTTTTTTTTTATTGAAAACGCTTTTTTTATTGAATTAGAGTAAAAGTGTTTAATTCAAAATAGCGAATTAAAAATTGTATATTATAATTCAAATTAAATAGCGTGCATTTTAATTTTTCAGGAAATAGAAAAAGAATACGCTTCTATTCCGCGCTGTGGTTATAAAAAAGTCTTAAATGACGGAGAAGAATCGCAAATTGTGACAAAACACGATATTCTTATGTCTTCTAGAATTAATGCGTGTCGTGTTCTTGAATTTCCACCTGGAATTGAGACTGGCGATACAGGAGGATTTGATGTAAAATTAGGAAACAGAGTCTTTAATGATTTGCGTGCACACAGTCAAGCTCATTGTTCAAGACAGAAGGCCAAAGCAAGACTTCATGCAAAACCCAAGGAAAAGTCTACTTAGTCTTTTTACATTTTATTAAAATATATATTTTTATAAGTGAGAACTGTTTATAGAAAGTTCATATAATCACTGTCAATTTAAACGATTTCTGCCAACAAAATTTATTAACAAAGACAAAAATGAAAAAGTAATACAATTTTCGTTTTTCTACCGAATTATTGTTGAGAAAATTGAAAAATAAACTATTTGTACAAAGAATTATGTTTAATATCTATTTACAATCCAGAATTGTATATTAAATTACATATTTAATGTTTTCGTAATTTTTTTAGTGCAAAATTAAGCAAAGAATTCTGGAAAATAATTTCTGATTTGAAGAATATATTCGTGTTTCAAAAAGTATATAAATATCTTATATATTTTTTAAACTAGATGTTCAGCGCAACTTGAGTACAAAATTTATTAAAACTAATATGAAAGGTCTGGTTAAACATATTTTCAAAGTTTTTTGATATTCGAAAAGAAAACAAATTCTCTGAACGCTGGACACCCTGTTTAAAAATTCATTTACAGAATTACAAACTCAAATTACACGGAGCTCCGTGGCAATTCCGTGACATTTCTTTTTTCATCTCAACTCCTTAGTTGGTGCTTTTAATGGTATTTTTCCTAAAATGAACTTTTCTTGTAAGAAACAAGCTTTTTCGTCATCGGTTAAAAGTCCCTCTGCAGTGAAAATTGACTCGTCAATAATTGCAGTAATAGAGAAACCACCGGAAACGGATTTTGTGAAAGGACCAGTTGCCGAACCAATAAAAGAGTTTTGATTTTGTTGAGGATTTCCAAAAGGTGCACTAGTTCCTTTAGAAGCACTGTTGAAAATACTCGTGGTAACTGTTGTTGTAGTTGTGTTGGTGTTTCCAAACGGAGAAGAGATGGCATTCGCAAAATTGATCTGCGCTCCAAAAGCTGGCGGAGCAGGAGCAAAACCAGAAGTGGGTACCATGGTGTCAGCGGATCCGAAAGTTGAAGAACTGTCGGAAGTGGTGACAGTTTGTCCAAATGGTGCAGATTGAGAGAAAGGAGCTGCTCCGAAAGGGCCAGTTGTTGCAGCAAAAGGCGTTTGACCAAAAGGTGCGCCAGTGGCATTTGCAGTTTGACCAAAAGATGCCCCAGAAGCAGGTGTCGTTTGTCCAAAGGTAGGTCCACCAGCGGTTGTTTGCCCGAACGGTGTTTCAGTGACAGTTGTCTGTCCGAAGGTAGAACTTACAGTCATTGTAGGCTGTCCAAAAGGTGCACTAGACGCTGGAGTTTGACTGAAAGGAGTTGTTGGTGATCCAAATGGTGCTTGTGTTCCTCCGCCAAAAATGTTCATTGCTGGCGTCGACGAAGGATTAAATATTGTCGTACTGGTGGTGGAGTTTCCAAAGATGCTGCTTGTTGTTGCTGGTGCGCTTCCAAAGGTAGATTGTCCACCAAAAATAGACGTAGGTTGAGTCGTACCGAAAGTACTCGTCCCGCCAAAAACTGGTGCACCTCCA
The DNA here is from genome assembly GCA_011057455.1 of Ganaspis sp. Gsp50. NCBI lineage: Eukaryota > Metazoa > Arthropoda > Insecta > Hymenoptera > Figitidae > Ganaspis > Ganaspis sp. Gsp50. Next base: position 22,188 of record WNHD01000522.1, read on the forward strand.
AAAGTAGACGCTGCTGCAGGCTGTCCAAAAACGGGATTGTTTTTCGCTGCTGCTGCTGCTGTTCCAAAAGCTGCTTTCCCTGCATTTCCGAAAATACCAGGATTGCTGAAACTTGGGGGTGCTGAACTGCCGAAAGTACTTGTTGAATTATTTCCAAAAACAGAAGTTGTTGTCACTGATGCTGGTCTCAAAAAAGAATTATTCTGGGAAGTTCCAAAGGCTGCAGCTTGACCGAAAACTGGTTGTGAATTTGCAGTTCCGCCAAATATGGATGAACTCGAGGATGTTGCAAAAGATTGCGTTGTTTGTGTTCCAAATGCTGGAGTAGAAGAGCCACCGAATATGGAAGTTGTACTAGGAGTCGTTCCGAAAACTGAACTGCTTCCAAAGGACGGTTTTGATCCAAATACTGATCCTGAATTCGTGGTAGATGATCCTCCAAACATAGAATTTGTATTGGTTGAACTGAAACTTCCACCAAATGGGTTTCCCGAACTAACGAATGGCTTTGCTCCAAAAATATTGGAATTTGCGGAGGCATTTGCTGTATTTCCCAATTGGGGAGTTCCAAATGAAAAATTAGACTTTGATGTTGTAGCACTAAAGGAGCTTTCTTGGTTATTTTTTTGAAGATTTTCCTGAAACGGTAAGTTTTGCTGTAAAGCTTCATTCAAAATGTGTTTATGGTGTGCAAGTGTAATAAATAATTTACCAGCATAGTAACTATTTGCGAAGTCGGATTCTTTAGTACATCACGCTTGGCTTTCATTTCCTGACAAAGTTGTTGAAATTGCACTTTCTATAAAATCAAAAATATTGAAGTATTGAATTAATTCTCAAGCAACAGTTTAATTATAATAATAAATAATGTAATTAATAATTGAAGAAGAGTCACTCACGACTTGATCGACATTGCCTGTCTTCTCCGCTTGATACATTTCCCAACGAACTTCCTCTGGAGAAAGATCTGACATTCCTGGAATGCATGGTTTTTCCTTGAATGGTCCAAAACATGATAACAACCATTGTCCACCTCTCTCTGAAGCAAGAATATCTTCAGCGACCAGCAAACTATTTCACAATCAAATGCAATAATTGATTAGCCATAAGAAAATAGATGAAAGTCAATAATTACCATAATAAAATATGTAACTTACGCAATACTTTTTCCATCGGTCCTATTTGCATTAGAACCTAAGAAAACATTAATTAACAATCAAATAAGTTTATTAATGTAATTTATGTCATTTATGTACAATTGTATGACATAACCTCAAAGGTTTGTTTATATTCAAAACTATATATTTACCATAATTATTTAAATGCTCATATCGACAATACTGTCCGAAGCGGCAGCTTCCTTGTTGAAAATATTTACACACTACCATTATTCTATAAATTACATAAATCCTATTTTACACAAAAAGCATTTGTTTACACGCGGGGTGTTGTTGACAGTGACATCTCAAAAACTAACCTACAAAATAGTGAATCAAAATGATCAAAATTGAACGTTTACCGGTTGGCACACCGGTTGGTCATCAAATCTAATTATGTAAAAAACATTATAAATTACTATGTTAATTTTTTAAAACAGTTTATTTTAAAAGCAAGCATATTTAAATTAATCGAATCCTACAGTAAAATCATAGGAAAAATTAATTTAATAAAATAACTCGAGATTTCTGAAGGTAATTTTTATTCAAAAATGTATAAATTTCATACAAAGGCTGATATTTATAATAAATATTTAAATATCACTTTATGTTTGAAATCTTGTTTTCACTTTGACTCTCCAACATTTTTTCAAATGTAGCTTCATCGATTCTAAAAGAATTCATAATTATAGATGCATCATCATTTTGTTTCGTTATTATATTTTTATCATATATCTTTATTCAATTTATTTATTTTATTAATTATTAAACATTTCATGGTAAAATTTAAATGAAGTCCATAATACTAAATAAATAATGCTTCCCTATGAGGAAGCAAAATTATTATTGAAAAAATTATTGAATTTATGATAGAAATGATTGGAAACATAAAACAAAATTTTCTGAAGAATGCCAAATTTTACAAAAAATAAACTTACATTTGAGTTTTATTGAACGCTTCGTTCTCTGTTCTACTTTCTCTGAGTGTTTCTTGTAAAAGTGCTTCAAACAAAGATTCAGCATTCCTTCTTTCTGAGGCAGGAACTGCCGTTTTCTTCAAAATATTCCACATATCTTGCGGGACCAGTATATTATTATTATCTTTATCTTCCGCTTCTAAAAAAAAATAATTAGAAACATATCTTTCATATATGACATAATTAAAATCATTTTGTACAATAATCACCTCGCTGAAAATCGTATCTTTTTGTTCTGCAATCAAAAGCTAAACTATCGTTGGATTCTTTATTCTGTAAAACAGATTTATCTTCAATTGCTGTTAAATTCTCGTGCATAATTTCTGTATGTCCTTCAGCAAGCTCAGCAGGTGTATCATCTGTTTTCTCTGAACATTCCTCTCTGTCCTGGCAAGCAGCAAATTCATTACGAGAAGAAAATAATCTAAATATGGACAAAAATCGTCCTCTTGCAAAAAAGTTGCAGAAACTGTAATTTTTAAAAATGTACCCGTAATTATTCACAATTTTATGAAAGTATTTTACAAACTAATATTCTGATGCTAATAATTTTGATTCTCCATGAAGAAAGATTTTAGTTATTATTTAAAAGTTGATTAAATACTGTGATAAAATTAATTTTTAAAAAATAGTATTTTACGAACTAATATTCTGATGGTAATAATTTTGATTCTCCATGAAGGAAGATTTTAGTCATTATTTAAAAGTTGATTAAATATTGTGATAAAATTAATTTTTAAAAAATGTATAAAATAAACTCACAAATTCCGCGTACTAGTGAGTCCAAAAAATGTAAGTAAAGCAGCCGCAAATGCAATTAAATAGAGAAACATGTTTCTTTAAACTTAAAAGCAATGGAGCTTCAAAATGGCTAATGTTTATGAAACAAAAACACTTCGACCTTCTCATTCATTTCATATATCTTTTGTTTCAATAATTTCTACATTTGAATTAAATAAAGAACAGCTTTATTCACGGTTTTCAAATGATCATCCTCTCCAATTTATCATTAATTTACAAAGTCCTAACATACAAAATTCTTAGGAGTATATGAAGGACTGAATTCTCAATTTTCGTCTATCAGAAAAATAAGTTGTAGGTATTAAAAGTGTTAATTTTTGTAAAATTATTTTAAATACAATTGCAAATAATGTTGCTATTGAAAATTCCGGCTAAATTTATTTCCTGTTATTTCCTCTTACAAATAACTCTTTTTCTTAAAAAGTAAAAAAAAAATTACGTGTCATTTAATTAAAAGACTGCAATATTACTAAACTCAGTATTGGTGGAATTTAAATTGTTTGCAAATCCTTCATATTTGTAATATCGACTTTTATAAAGGACTAGAGGTCGCAGTGCTTTAATCTACAGGATATTTAGTATTTGTGTATATACAAAGATACATTTTTGACAAAAACACCAAGGAAATTGAGAGTTTATACACGCCGCATTCATTTAAGAAATCTCGTCGCTTAAAAATTATTCGACACAATTTCTCTCGTTGATCAATTCCAATCGAACAAAATGTGCGTTTTTCTTCAGTTATTAACTACGCAAATCGGCTTAATAAATATATTATAATCGTGAAAAATATTCAAAAAAAATGCGCATTAGGAAATGCACTTAAACATAAATTCACTAATCACTCACAGTTATCCACTACCTAACTAATCATTTTTAATTGTAAAAACAATTTTTCAATTCAATTTAAGAACACCAAAAATGCTTAATTAGCAATTTAAAATTAATTAAATATAAAATAATTACTATTCGCCATCTTTTGCATTATGTCCCAAAATTGTTTTCAATTTGATAAACATTTAAAATAATAATTAAATAATTGCCTCATTAAGCAATCAATTTGTATTCTAGAAGAATGTTTATTTGCTCCTAGTCAGCATTATTTTAATGTCAACATTCTCTTGATTGAAAAAAGCAATTTACCGGATTTGTAATTAAACCATGCCCTCAAATACAAAATAAAACAGAAATAATAAATTTTAATTAGAGAATTTACTTTTTAAGTAACAAATTTGAGAAATTTTGAATGTCAATAGAGAGTGACATTTTTGACAGTTCTGCATCCTTTACATCGTATTTGACGGTTTATTTTGCACACGTTGCTGGTTCGTCAGACAATATATCCATGTAAAATACAAGAATGTATCAAATATAAAATATATGCTTTATATATATCTATGTAATATTTATATATATATTATTTCTCTCTCGACGTTTTCATTTTTCAATCATCAATGTGTCAAGTTCAGTTAGTCATCTAAATCGTTCACATGTAGAACTTCTCTGTGAGTGAGACCAGCTTGAAATAAAGTTATAATCTCTCCACTAGGATAGATAATTCTTCTAGGATAACTTGTCGTTATTTCAAAACTTGTTGGTGAATCGGGTTGACTGAATATCCAGTGATAAACGTCCTGATATCATAAAGTTAATTATTAGGTAAATTCGATTATTATAAATAATTCAATATAATAAGTACTTGATAAAAAATAAACAATTATAGACAAGAAAATAAACTGTTTTTCAACAGTTTATTTTCAGTCCTAATTTATCAGTCCTAATAAAGAATTACTAAATGAACGTACTTCAATTGTGTCTGTAAGAAGAAATCTCCTTTTCATGGTTCTTTCACCAAGTTTAATTTGAAGATGACAAGCATTAGGATTTGATGGCTCTGGTTCAAATGGAATTTTTCCAGTAGTGAGTTCCTTTTCTTTACGAATTCGCTGAATTTCCATTTCTTGTGCGTCTAATTTCTCTCGCTCTTTAGCTTCAGCTTCTTCACGAGCACGACGTTCTTCCTCTCGTCTCCGATCCTTTTCTTGATCAGCTCGCAATGATTCCTCATATGCCTGATCTTGCTGCTGACGTAGCGATTGTGCTGCAGATCTCTCCGCACTGGAATATTTTTTTGTTTTTTATTTTTCTACCATTTTGTGCACTTTTTATGCTTTGCCTATTTTACCATTTTTTATTATTTTACTCACCGTTCTTGACGAGCTTGAATTAAATTAATCTCATTATTATCCATGAGAGTTTGTAAACGCTCAGTTAATTCTCCTGGAGAAGGTGTACCTTCCATTCTAGAAAAAGAATTTAAAACATGTCAAAAATTGAACTAAAAAATAATAATTCAATTAGGTCTTTTTCACGAGAGCTTACCGTCCGACAATGGACATCCTGTTATCTTTGAGTACAATCAGCGCAAGGAAGGGATAAGTACCAGATTTAAGAGCTTCTGCAACTTTATAGCCTTCTCCTGATTGTACATTGCATGCCCAAAAAAGAGTCTGCATATTGACACATCGAATTACGTTTTCATTTCCCAACGTACTCCTAAAATCGTTACACACAAAAGTAATTTAATAATAATTTATAAATGTAATGTTTAATGTAACTTTCTAAAGGAAAGAAACAGAAAAATTCAATTACCTGCACCACTGCTCAACTTCTTGAGTGTCATCTTTGTGTAAATAAACAAGAAGAAATCTCAGTTCTTGTTTGGCGTCAGAAAGTGCCTGACTGTATGAACCTTGGTAAAAAACAGGATGATTTCTACCGTAATGATCATCATAAAATCTTATGAATTTCATTACATCTTCTACTGGATCTGAAGGCACTGCAAATTAAATTATTCACATGCGAGTGTGTAATCAATTCAAATTGTAATTTGTAAAATAAAGATGAAAATATTTGTTCGAATTAAAATCGTACCTGGTCTAACATTTGTCCTGAATATGGCAAATACTAATTGTAGAATACTGGTTACAAAATTATAACACATGGAAAAGACGTATGAAAAAATTCCGCCCCCACCAGACGAACTTCCCGAAGAGCTGAAATATATTCTTGCAGTTGTGTCATCAACGACAGCAGGAGGTCGTGATCGTGAATCTTGTGCGTACATTGAAGGTCTCCCCTCGTACAAATTAAGTTGTTCCTATTTTTTTAAAAACAATTCCTCAAAAAATGTATCTTGTGCATGTTTGAAAGTACTCTCATCATAAAATATTTACATTCTAATGCTTATTCAATATTGAAAATCGCGTAATATGATAAATAGTTAATTAATTAGTTAATTAATTAAAAACTTTTAATATTAAATTAGGATAAAGAAATTATAATTATTTGTTGATAAAAAATTATTAAATTATAGTTGTTAAATAGAAAAGAACTAAATTACAATTTTGAGAGAATACAGTACGACTACAGTAAAATCTAATAAAAGTAATAACTAGAAAAGTAACAAGTTTCAGGATCAAAATATGTCAAACCTGAACTGCCACCTCCAAATTCCAGTTATGACGTTGCAAAACATCCCGACACACAGAAAGATCTTCGATGCCCGTTAAATCCTGAGTAAATAAAAATTTAGAGATTTTCTATAAGTACCTTATGTGTTACTTAATCAAAAGAAAATCCATTTTACCTGAAATTGAAGGACTTTTTCAATTTGGTCACTACTAAGTTCCCCTAATAAATTTTCTGCCATGACAACTATTTTCAGCTAATCCGAAACGTAAAATATACTGGATCACAGTTACAATTGGAAAAATATTATCATCAGCTGACACGCACAAAACTATCACTGATAGAAAAATCCTGATCAGTCATTTGGAGCACAATATTCTGTTAACCTCGTTCATGACACAATTCGATGCTGTATGCAAATCGTTGTCATTCTTTCTTAGACTGTTGGACAGAAATTTAAAAGTAAATATTAAATAATGTAACAAAATACGCTTTTTCGCTCAATTTCAACATAACAAGTAAAATTGAAATACCATTACAATGGCCATAGACTTACAAAAAAACAAGAAAGTGATTTCCTGTAAAATTAGACATGTAGTGCATTTAATTTTTGTATTTACTACTTTTATCCTTTTTCATCATCAATATTAACTGTGGAATAATAAAAGATAAAAAATTTTCGACCTTTAGTCAGCGTAAAACTTGTGAAATAACCAATAAAATATATAATACTCTCTATAAAAGAGGTAATGTATATTAAATATGTGATATAAAATACAAAAGTAATATAAATCGTAAAGAATTTTTCAAAAATCGGTATTAAATACCAAATGAATGACTATTTTTGAAGTTCTCGTTTCACAAAGTAATTGGTTAATAGTATTTGGTCCAGCCAATCAAGATTAAATAGAACTGTGATCTCGCCTTTATATTTTTGATGATATTGTGACGATCAGCGACACTTTCCACTGGAACTTGAAGGTATCCCTGGCGATGTTATCCTGGACAATTCGAATCCTTGGCGGGAACTTCAAATTCAAACC
>WNHD01000523.1:0-29615 GCA_011057455.1 Ganaspis sp. Gsp50
ATCTTTTAGACACTTCATCAAAAAGTCAAATTTAAATGTGCAAGAATTGACCATTGCTTGTTTTGTCGACAAAAATTGTTGTAAAATCGTAGGAAATAAATAATTTCAAGCGGTCTATAAAATTAAACCAAGCTTTTTATGTTTAAAAAAGCTCCGCACAAAGAAATCATTAAAAGCTCTTCCTATCTCAGAGATCTTTTAGACACTTCATCAAAAAGTCAAATTTAAATGTGCAAGAAAGGACCATTGCTTGTTTTGTCGACAAAAATTGTTGTAAAATCGTAGGAAATATATAAATTCAAGCGGTCTATAAAATTACACCAAGCTTTTTATATGCCGAAAAGCTCCGCGCAAAGAAATCATTAAAAGCTCTAACCATCTCTGAGATCTTTGAGACACTTCATCAAAAAGTTAAATTCAAATGTGCAAGAATTGGAAGGAGACTTCCAATGCTGCAATGTAACTGCTAGGAACCTTTTTTACTTTGTGTGAGACGTTGAAACATTTTTTTATAAATCACAGGAGAAGCATCATCGCAGAATTCCTGTATCACAGAATTACACCTTGAGTGGACTGTATCCAAATACCCTGTACTACGTTTGGTTAGCAGCTCGCACGCAGAGGGGGGAAGGGTCAACAACAACGCCTTACCCAGTTCGGACGAAGCAGTATGGTAAGCAGAAAAACAATAACGAAAAACAGTGAAAAGAAGTTCATGCAGCGAGGAGTGCCCGAAGTGCGATGATGTTGATTCCTCATGAGGCAAAAGACATGGATTTATTGTAAATCCATTTCCTTGATTTCATGATGAATTGACATTCACGACGGCACAGCAGGTAGGAGATGCCGTAGCGCTAGACGCTCCTGCTAGTAGAGTAAGCTACATTTGAGTAAAAACCTTCCAAACTACATTTGAGTAAAAAAAACCTTCCAAAAAAAATTACTAACCGTGAAAATGATAAACAATTGACAATGAAGAAGAGACAGTTTTGTCGTCAACGAATCAGTTCGTTGAAACGTGTGGGAGAGTGAGAATGATTGCATGCACTGCAAAAGAAAAATCGTTTTTGGATGCCACTTTATATATATTTATATATACGTACATATCATACATATAACTTGCACTAAGCACTGCATCGATATATGTGTGCATTTTGGGCACCTTTTTTTAATTCTCAATAATCTATAATTTACGTTTGGTTCTGTCGTCCCTTCGAGCGACTTTATTTGTACCTCGCTCGAATTTAATTATCTTTGACGAACCGAACCATAGCGTGACTTCTAATCATTTGTTCTTTACTGTTTAAGGATCAATTCTTGATTTTCGCCCCGTTAAACTTTTCATTGTTTTGTCCCCTGCAACCACCACTCATCAATTAACTCCACAGAACTTAATCAAATCACTGCCTGGCCTATTTCTGGCCTTTGCGTTCCAAAAGTTGTAAACCAACTTTTAGGATTCAAAGTCTTATTTCCTGTGAAAAGTTATTATTTTCAAAGTTATTTCTTGTCATGTTTTAGTTGTCATTCTCTCATTTTGTAGCTCAATGATACAATAGTTTGTATTATTTTTTGTAATGTACTGTGAAATAATTCAGCAGTGATTGAATTTATTTTTGACTGAAAGTAATGGTTGGTTGGTGGCTGCAATTATCCTGTAAAGAACCCTTTTTTCGTTTTTCCCTTCCTATAATTGAGTGTTATGCAGTACCCGGGGCTCCGCCTCAGAATGTAAATGGGAAAGCAGTCAGCCCAACATCGATACTGATAACATGGGACCCACCGCCTGCGGAACGCTCCAACGGAATGATCGCTTACTACAAGCTGCAAATCGTCGAGAGCGGACGCTCCGACTCAGAAGCCATGGTTATCAAACTAAACGACACAAAATTCTTGAAGGACGAGCTGAAAAAATGGACCGAGTATCGCATTTGGGTGATTGCTGGGACCAGCGTAGGTGACGGACCCTCCAGTTATCCACTGACTGTCAGAACTCATGAGGATGGTATGTATCACTGACTTGACGAAAACTATCTTATCACCACTAACGCCTGCAAGGAGTAAGGCGTGAGGAATGCGTTGTACAGACGAATGACTTGTCGGATTCATTTTTCTCAAACGACGGAAAATGCTTTCAACGTCTCGCTTCTTTATCATCTTTTTTCTTGAGCTAAAAATTTTAAATTCTGGACGTTAAATTTTAATCGACGTACGAAAAATTTTAATCTACGTACGTTAAATTTTAATCTACGTTTGTTAAATTTTAATCTACGTACGTTAAATTTCAAATTTACCTACATAAGAATTTTCATTCAACGTACCAGCGGAAACAAATTTGAGTTTCAAAGTGAGACCTCTTTTTTAAATTTTAGTCATCAGGTGATTTTCCGAATTTGGAAACCGCAAAACTAAGATACGCCATCTGGTGTCAATTTTTTTGTGGCAGGCATTTTGTTTTTCCCTCTTTTTTAATTCGTGGTAAAAAATAGAGAAGGCAAATCAAAATGGCGACCACGAGTTTATTTGGGATTCCAATTCGTATCTAATTCTATTTCGAATCATGTTCAGTTTATATTTCAACTATCTGCTACATTTCCATGAGCCAATTTTTTTATTTTTTCATGAGCTAATTTCCATTGTACAGGGTTTTTCAAATAAGGTGTACAAAGAATCGTATAAATCTGAAAATAGGTGGAAATAACCTCAAAATATCCGAAAATCGTTTTCTATTGGATAACGAATTGTTTTATTTGCAAGTTTGTAAATACCCCTTTGAATATTTTACATTTCCGTTCGACAAAGTACAGTCAAATATAAACAAGTCGATGTAACAGAATTTTTATTTTTAAAATGTATACTCTAAATGAATCCATTTCTGAACCCTAGAAATAATTTTTAAGTTTTGAACTATGGAACTAATTAAAGAAGAAGAAGAAGAAAAAGACTTTCTTTAAATAATAATAATAATAAGAATAATAATAATAATAATAATAATAATAATAATAATAATAATGACTAAACAATTTACCATAAAATACTGCAACTGTTGTAATTAGCAACAATTAATTTAATTTTCTGAAAATCGTATCAACATGAACTTCAATTAGAAACAAAAAGTTGGACTTTCTTCAAATTCCAAAGACCCAAATAATTTGAATTTTGGATACGCTTCGTTAATTCGAAAAATACAGTAGAATCCGTTTATAATGACTCCGCTTACATTGAACAATCATTTCAAATTGAACATCCATTTCAATCATGAATAGTTTCGTTCCATAAGAATATGTAAAAGTATTCAAGTCCGCTTATAATGGCATCGCTTAGTGCGACATGTACCGCTTATGAAGTTATAATGGCGAATGTTAGTTACAACTTGTTTGTTTTTAAATGCATTTGGTCATGAAATCCTCAATGCTTACAGTTGACACCATCGTGCAAGATGTCAAAAATGAACAGCAAAATGAGAAGGATGATGAAGAAAATGGCAAAAATACAATCAATGCAACGCCTACTGTAACCGAAGCCTTAAAGGCAGCCAACTTGCTAACTCAATTTGTTCATAGTAATTTTGCGAGTGATGAAATCAATATCGCAATGTCTACCATACATAAAGCAATAAGAGATTATTACTATTCGCATAAAATACATAAGCAGACGAAAATAGTTGACTTTTTGTGACTTAGATAACAAAAGTATGTAAAAACTTACGAGCAATTAAATCTTAAATGTCTTAAGTGGTTGTTTCATTTTAGAGTTTTATGTTATCCGTTTACTACAAAGTTTGCTTAGTATGCCAAAATTGCTAGGACCCTTAATGTCATTATAAATGGATTCTACTGTATTTTTTAAATGATAAATACAAAATAAATCAAACCCTGTAATAATATAATTTTGTCTTCACAACTAATAATTGCAAAAGCAATATTCGACAGAAAATTTTGAGCATATTTTGAGGTTAGGTCACGCCCAATGAAAATCATCTAACCTTAAACCGAAAAACCCAGCGTACAATGCTTTTACCGAGCAATTTTTTATTTCAAATCATTTCAATACTTCTAATTTTTTAAATACTTATAATTATTTAATAACTTCTAATTTTTAAATACTTGTAATTATTTAATCACTTCTAATTATTTAAATACTTGTAATTATTATAATCACTTCTAATTATTTAAATACTTGTAATTATTTAATCACTTCTAATTATTTAAATACTTGTAATTATTTAAACCACGAATTCAAACACTTCTAATTATTATGTTTAATTTTCACTCTAAATTATATTTGGTCTAAAAATCGGAGATACCACCGATTCACAAAAAATGTACAGTTGCACTTTTGAAATTGCTTTTAGAAAAGTTGGTTCGACTTGTTTCGTAATTCTCAATCCGCTCTTTGCAGGTGACAAAAGACATGCGACGGCTAAATTCGTACGATGTCTCTTTAATCGAAGAGCCAAAAATATAAAAGCCCGCCAAAAATCCGCTGAGATTGCGCGTTTCTAGTGCGAGATGCGCCAACCCTGACTTTAATCATTATTTTCGATTTCAGATTCCACTAACTTCTCTTCTACCTCTTTCCCTTCAATCTCAAAACTGACCAAACACAATCCTCTTTTCAGTTTATTCTTTCTTCTGTTTTTTCCATTTTAATTATATCAATATTATTATATCCACTATATTAATATAATACTCACATCATGATTTATTTATATCTTGAGGATACTCTTATTCCATGACCAAGATATTTTGACAATCCTCTTATTTTTAACATTCTTTACCACGGATTTAATAATTTCATACGAATTTTCTAATTTGAGTTTCATTATTTGCGAATTTTATAGTTTACTACAAATTCTATAATTTACCAGTTTGACAACAATTTACCACTGATTTGATAACGATTTACGAATTTACTCATAATTTACTACAACTTTACTCATAATTTACTACCAGTTACTCATAATTTACTACCAATTTACTCATAATTTATTACAAATTTATTAATAATTTACTACGAGTTTAATAATTTACTAAAAAACTATTTGCGAATCTAACTGACCTTTTATCTACTATACTCACTTTTCCCCCCGCGATGTTTATTCGACTTTTATTTATTTATTAGAGTCTCCAGGGCTAACTGGTCCTCCACAAAAAAAGTCCCTTTAACAGAAAACAGCCTTGCCCTTTTTTTGGCTGGCAGAATTTTATATTTTTGGAATTTTAGGAGCAAAATTTATGTTTTTGTCCCCCTTTGTGCCCCCAGGATTTTTTCCAGGTACACGCAGCCACGGATTTTTTGGACCGCTGATTAATAATTTTTCAAGTCAGCGAGAAAACGAAATTTTTAAAAATGTTTTTCAGGGCCTATTATCTTTTGCCACTAGTTTTTTGTGCCATTACTGGAATAGACTTTGACACATTAATAATACCTAATACTCACCCAAATATTTTTGTCTTTTCTTAAAGCATTTGCAGGAGGATGATCCAGGTTTTAAAAACAGCTAGTTCTTAAGATAATTTACACTACGTACTGACTATTCTAATAATATGTATTCACATAATCTATGTTTTTTCGGATGATTAACGTGATTCAGTAAAAATTATTTTGTTACGTTCTTAGTTTATTTATTCACTTTTGTCACGTCTCATAAAAATAGAAGGTCACCTGGTTGTCAAACTTCCTGTCAGTTGCTACTTTCGGATTCTTCGATTTTGAAACAATGTTAATTATGTGATTATTTGTTCAATTAAAGAAAACTGATTTCTTAGAAATGAAAGGAAAACATTGGCTCAAAATTTTCGGAATACGGAAGTAGTAATTATTTGGTGGAATGACAGCTGGTTGGATCAATTGATACGCTTATATATATTTAGCATTACACGCGAATGTATTTTACACACAAGAATATATATAAACGCACTTAATTCTTTTTTCACTATATATATTCTACATATATTTCTATATCTCTGATATAAGGCTCTTCTGTCTTTAGTTGAGATTTAGTTCTATCGTTTGCACATGTTTAGAGCATGCACTTCGTTTGTTTAAGATCCCAAAGTCCACCAGCATCCATAAAAAATCTTCCTCTCACCAACATCCAATTACCCGAATTTTCCTTTTATCCTAACCACCACTAAGCTCTGCCGAATCTGACATCTGTTTATTCAATTTTGTCCTCTTCCGATGAATGGCATGATGATGCATGGGACTCTTTAATTTTGCCTGCAAAATCTCCTTTTACCCTGTCATCCCTGTACTTAAAAGTATTTTTCTGAAATTCGTGAAAACGGTTATCAAAAACTTACTGAATAATGTTCAAATCATTGTTAAAATCACTATTTCCTACAGTGACTAACGTTTTTGTCACTTTCCGACACGTTCGGACGTGTCCGGTCATGTCTGATTATTTTTGGACACATTCGGTCACGCTTGGTTATTTTCAGACATGTCCGGTCACGTCTGGACCTTTTTTCGGACACGTGCGGTCACGCTTGCTCATTTTTAGACATGTCTGGTCACGTTTGGACATTTATGGACACGTACGGTCACGCTTGGACATGTCCTGTCAGGTTTGGACACTCTCGGTCACGTTCAGACAATTCCGAGCGTAATCTAAAGTGTCCTTGTTTCGCACAATTTTAAACTAAAGTTTAAAAAATTAATGAACAAAACAATTAAATCCGGAAAAATATTTTTCAGACATCTGCACGAATTTTTTCTCCAATTCCTTTTTAAAAGATTATCATTCAAGTTATTTACAAATGAATTTTTGCAAATGGATTAAAACTTAAAAAATATTAATTTTCTTTGCAAAATACAAAGAACTGATCTTGATATTTTTCATAAAACAATTTTGTTATGAAAGTCTTGTTATGAAAATCTTGTCAAAAATCTTGTTAAAAATCTTGTTAAAAATCTTGTTAAAAATCTTGTTAAAAATCTTGTTAAAAATCTTGCTATTAAAATATTCTTATAGAAATGTTATTATAAAAATACTTTGACAATATTTGATTATAAAAAACCTTTAATAAAAAAACTTGCTATCAAAATCCTTTTATAAATATCCTTTTATAAGAAAAGTAAAATCTAAAATCTACAGGGTCTTCAAAAATTCATAGAATTTTGATGAAATGGATAAAATGTTTCTAATGTCTAAAATCTGTAGAATATAAAATTATAAAAGTCTTGTAAAATATAAATATTTATGGAATCAGTGTAAAATTTATAGAGTTATCTCTGAATTATTAAAAAAGAAAAAAATAAACCGGAATCTCAGGTTCTTTCAAAATGCAATTTTCCTCTGCGAAGTAAACTTTTCAGAACTCACGTTCCAATTTTATTACATTCACTTGAATCCCATTATTATTTTAGATATCCTTTACCTTCCTGGAGATCCTTCAAACAGACTCGGTAAAGCGAAGTGGTATGACAGAAAGCACTGCTAAAAGCACCCTATATCGTGTAAGCTCGCACTTTGTGAAGCACAAGCAAATTTTGAACCTTATAAGCGAACGTACGCGCACCGCAATAATGGTATTTTTTCGGGCACAATCGCACCGCATACATGCAATACGTCTTTTTTATCTACGCTAATAAAAAATTCCACAAGTCAAGTACAAAACACCTTTTTCCGAAAATAAATATCTTTCTCCGAAAAATGTATATTTCTCTTTGAAAACAGTGGCTTTTTCAAAAGTCCTTCTTTTTAAAGAGCGAGTCTTTTTAAAAAGCTTCAACAGAACTTGTCACATTTTTAATTATAAAATGTTTAAGAGAAAAAAAACTGTTGAAAAAATAATGAATGAACAAAAATTAATTTTTGCGAAAAAGGTTTTTCTTTTTTGAAACGAGTTGAAGAACACTTTTTCGGGTAGAGTTTAAAACTTTTTGTCAAGAACGAGAATTTTAAAGAAAAATTAATTGCGGTCGGGAATATGAAGGCGTTTAAAAACGTAATGCTTGTATATTATGAAAAATGAAAATATTTTTGTAAAAATCACGAGTATAAAGCACATTTTTATATTGTGCCGAGCACCAGCACTGAGAGCACCCTACAAGCATCCCATTGTCGACTGCCATGCGACTTTTTGTCTCGGAATGTCGTGACCTTGAATCTCAAAATTTCACGTAGAAAATAGACGATGCACTTTGAGATCACGACTGGGCGAGACTTGTATGAATGCGCGTATGAATGCTTAAGTGAAGAAAAATCAACCAATTTAGGAAGGAGTAATAACTTTGCTTCAGGTCGGTAGCAAAGGGCAAGATTTAAAAAAAATTCCATACAGAGGAAAAGAAATGGAGACGTAAGGTTAGAATCTTTTTTCATCAGTGGATGACTTTTTTGTGGTTGCTTTTTTATCTGAGGATGATCTTTGGATGAGGATGATCTTCAATTTTAGGATGATCTTCAACTGAGGGTGATTTTCAATTGAAGATGATCTTTAACTGAAGATGAACTTCAACTGAATATGATCTTCAACTAAAGATGATCTTCAACTGAGGATGATCTTTACCATCCGCAGATGATGTTTTCTTCTCTGCGAATGATTGTCTCATGTGTTGATGTTTTTTTCAACTGCAGATGATCTTTTGTATCAACAGAGTATGGATTTTATCAACGGATGATGTTTTTCCGTCTAATGATGATGATCTTCACCTGCAGAAAAACTTCTTTACCTACGGATGATGTTTTTTCATCTGCGGATGAAGATCTTCAACAATTATTGACGTTTCTCTATCATAAGATATTGCTTTTCATCAACAGTTAATCTTTCTACATCTGTGGATGATATTATTTAATAGAGGATGAAATCGTACATCTGTGGGTGAAGTTTTTCAACAAAAGTTGATGTTTTTTGTCTACTGTTAAAGTTCTTTATCAACAGAAGAAGTTTTTATTCTTGTTGACGATGATCTTCACCTTCTTTAGATGACGTTCTTTATCAACAGATAAAGTTCTCCATCAACAAATGAAGTTCAATGTCAACAGATAAAGTTTTTCAACTACAAATGAAGTTCTTTATTAACAGATTAAATTCTTCAACAACAAATGAAGTTCTTTACCAACAGAAAAATTTCTTCAACAATAAATGAAGTTCTTTATCAACAGATAAAGTTTTTAGTCAACAAATGCAGTTCTTTATCAACAAATAAATAACAGATCAATTTTTTTGTCTCTAGATGTAAATCCTTATCAAAGAATGACGATCTTTATCCGTAGATGAAGTTTTTTCATCTTCGAATGTTATTTTCATCAACAAATGATTTTCTTTGTATGTTATTTTTCCAAGAGGATGATGATTTTCATCAATAGACGACGTTCTTCATCCGATATTGATGTTTTTTGATTAGCGGATGAAGTTTCTCGTCACCTGATGAAGTTTTACATCAATGGATGAAGTTTTTCATCAACGGGTTAAGTTCTTCATAAACGTATAAGGTTTTTCATCAATTAATGGAGTTTTTATAACAACGGATAAAGCTCGTCATCAATGGACAAAGCTCGTCATCAACGGATGATTTTTCCTCATCTGCTGATGTTTATAATCAGTAGCTAATGTTTTTTCATCAACGGATGATTTGATTACTAATCAAATGATAATTTGATTCCTAATCAAATGATAATTTGATTCCTAATCAAATGATAATTTGATTCCTAATCAAAAGATAATTTGATTCCTAATCGGATATTTATCATCTGCGGGTGATCTTCCATCATCAACTGATCTTGGCCAACACACATCTATTTGCATCCACCGATGAAAAAAGTCTCTTTTCCTGTTTATCAAATCCTGAATACTATTGACCGATAGAAGTTGAAGACTACTCACCAGGAGTAAAAAAATAATTTCTAAAGGACTAAATACTATTCTTTAAACCGTATTCTTTTCCTCTGTAGTGACAATGCGGAAGTAAAGGAAACTTTTTTGAACAATTAAAGATTCCTTAAGAGCTTTAGTTGGTTTAAAAGAAGTTTCCTCGTCTTGTTCATTGTCCCGGATTCTATCGAATGAAACGTATAGATCTCTTGACGCACAAGTTAATGGTATTATTTAATTGAATTTTCGATTTGTACATTCGAATTGTAGAAATTGAACATTCTTGTATTTAGTACATAGTACCATTAATGCAATAACCGTGCCGGCGAGAGTGGAAGGAACGCAAGGCGACTAATTTGATTCATTTGAATACCAATATCCAACGAAAGTGCCGATCTGATTTGTGTCAGTTTCTGAATCGTGCTCTGAAATTCCGACTCAAGCGGCACACTTTAAACGCCGTGGCAGAGAAGGAAAGAGAGTCTATACCAACAACGATGTTCAGCCTTCGTAAGTAAATTCCAGGGCAAGTTTAATTGCCTCAATAGTACATATTCTCAAATCGTTGGTCCAATCAATTTATCGACTACGCTTTGTTAATTTAATAACCGAAATGTTTCATGCGACATGTCTCATGAAATCAAAAATATCAAAATATGATAATTTTATCGAAACTGAACTTCATTATTGTTTTATTATGCCACTTTTATAAGAACCTTTTGTAAATATAAGTCCAGTCTGATGTTCAAGGCCATCAAATCAATAAACCTCGTTTTGTGATTCCATAAATAACATTTAATTTCCTTAATTAGACTAACTAAATTTCCAATTTTTGTTTCGTGCCAAACAGAATAGTACTAAAATTTAAAATAATAAAATAATAAAATTTTAAAATAATACTAAATAGAATAATACTAAAATTTATAATAATAAAATAATAAAATTTTAAAATAATACTAAATAGAATAATACTAAAATAATAATACGAAATGGAATAGTTTAGAATAATCAGATTTACTTGTATTTTTTAATACTACTTCTCGTTAATTAAATTCGTTATATAAGAATTCAAAAACGTTTCTTTAATAAATCTCATTTTTATGAAGATTGTATTAATGAATCTTTCGAAATTTAATGAAATTGTTTTTATATACAATTTTATTTAGTAATCAAAACTATTTTACAGTTTTGAGGTTATATTGATCGAATGAACGTTCTTAATGTAAACAAATGTTTGTTTAATGCAAACAAATATTTATTTGATTGAACCAAAATTATGATTCATTCAAACAAACGACAAAGAAACATACGGGAAGGGAGATTTAAAACCAGACAGTAGAAAAGGCAAGCATAGTCAGACCAATGTAGAAAAGCAGATTTAAAATCTGAAAGTAGAAAAAGCAAGCATGGTCAGACCAAAATAGAATTGGAGATTTAAAATAATTCAGTAGAGAAAGCAAGTAGAGTCAGACGCCTAATACATTGGTCTGATGATTCTTGCCTTTTCTACTGATTTTAAATCTCCTTTACTACATTGGTCTGACCATGCCTGATTTTTCTACTGACAATATAAAATCTCTTTCGTTACGTTGGTCTGACCTTGCTTGCTTTTTCTACTGACAAAATCTCTTCTATTGCGTTAGTCTGACCGTCCTGGTTTTTTCTACTGTCGGATTTAAAATCTCCCTTACTCTATATCATTTTGCAACAAATAATTTGATTAAAGTGAATAACATTGTTTCAAATCAATCAAACATTTTTGTGAATCAAATAAGCATTTGTTTGAATCAAATAAGCATTTGTTTGAATCAAATAAGCATGTGTTTGAATCAAATAAGCATTTGTTTCACAGTATATGAAATAAATGTTTGATTTAAACAATTTTTTGCAGAGGAATATTATTAAATATAAACATTCTTGAGTTTGAATACTCTTGAATTAGATTTTTGTTAAATTTAAGCATTCTTGAAATTGAAAATTCTTGACTAAATATTTTCGATTTGTTAATAAGTTGAGTAAATAAATAAATTTTGTCGATCTGTAAATAAAATCGATTCTCAATCGAATTTTTGAATATTTTCAAATTGCAACAGAAGTTTCATTTTTGCAGAAAGCTTTAAAGGACAATTGAGAGGAAAATGTTGACTTGCTGGCCATGAATGTCGGGCAAATGAAATTTATTATTTCTATGATCACTTAGAATTTGTAAATCTGGAGAAACACCAAAAATGATATTGTAGAAAAATAACATACACTCTTTTACAATTTTGCCTAATACCATTAGCTGTTTGCATGGGAATCGACTTTTTGTTCGATTTTTGTCTGTAATCTATCGTATTGACTCGATATTAATGCCTTCGTATTGTCAGAACAGCATATATATCTATGGTTCACATTTATCACATTATATTATTACCTATATAAACGTATATATATATAAACAACACATAGAATTTGTTTGATACTTTTTGAGTTGAATTCTCAGTCATGAATTTTGAGATCAAGCAACGTTTTCACGTAGATATATAAATTTTGAAAGCCTTGTCGGACATTTTCGTTGAGTTCCTGTTTTCGAGTGTTTGGCAAAGTAAGCGCATGGTATCTCCCTTTATCCCTTAGTTGTCATTGTAGCTCTATAATCGGTAGGCTAGCTCACGCGTTTCCGGGGATGGGCACACAATCCAGATTAGCAACTGGCTCATTCAATGACCATGTTTCAGTAATTTCTCATTGTAATTCAATCTCTGTTGTTTGTTACAGTAGTCGTGAATCATGACATAAATATAACACGTTCACATCCCATAAAAGCGAAACCGCTCACCATAAACTTAGTGACGAGAGTCACCAAGAAGAAAAACTGTTTTTTTTCAATTAATATGCTTTTGATAATCAAATTTTGAAAATATGTAATTTTACAGTACTTGGTTTCTTATTTTCAGTTATTGTTCGTTTAGAGTGTATATTAATTTGTTAAGTTTAAATTTGGTTCTAAAAATTATGGTTATATTCTGAAGAAGCTTGTGTTGTTTCTAAAAACTTGGTTAAAAAAGCTCTCTTTAGATCCGTGAACTTCATTTCGTGATAAAAGCTCTTTTTGGTTCCAAAAGCACCCTTTTATTATTAGAAATTTCTTTGGATTCAAAATCTGTCTGTAATTTTTAGAGTTTTTGAAAGCTTCATTCGGTTCCGGAAGCTCCTTTTGCTTCTAAAAACTTCCTTTTGCTTCTAAAAACTCCCTTTTGTTTTGAAAGTTCCTTCTGGTTCGAAAACGAACTTTTTTAGAAAGCTTTCATTAGTTTGATGAGCTTTCTTTGATTTATGCAGCTTCTTCTGGTTCCAAAAGCTCTCTTTGGTTTCAAAAGCTTTCTTTGGTAGCTCATCATAATTCTGAAAGCTTTTCTACGCTTTTAAAACTCTTACTTCTTCGAAAACTTCATTTTTACTTCAAAATATTATTTGAATCAAAAATCTTCCTTTGATTTCAAAAGCTTCTTCTCGTTTCAAAATTTGCTTTAGGTTCCAACAAATTTCCTTTAGTTTTAAGAGTTTTCTTTAGTTTTAAATCTCTCTGATTTCAAAAACATACTTTGGTTTCGAAAGCCTTTTTTGTTTTTGAAAGCTTTCTCTTGTTTCGAAAGCCTTTTTCGGTTTCGGAAGCGTTTTTTGGTTCTAAAAGCTCCGTTTGATTCTAAAAGCTCCGTTTGATTCTAAAAGCTTCGTTTGATTCTAAAATAGCTCATTGCGTGTTAAAACAGCTTCTTTTAATTTTAATGTACCTTCCTATGTTTTTAGAAAAGTTTTCGTGGTTCAAAAAATCATTGAAGAGGAAAATGATAGCTTCTCTTATCAGAAGAAAGATAGTTTTTCCAATTGGGTCTCTCTATTTCAAATTATGAAACGAACTCAAACTGAAATACATTCTTATTATCAATTAATTACGTCACAAACAAAAAAGGATAAAATACAAAAGTACATAAACAATTCATTCAATAAAATTAAAAATGAATAGGACGAAACAAGTTAAAAGAAAAAGTTAAACTGAAATAGAATAGAATTGAATAAAATAAGTAAGTTGAATCGTTTTGAAGTAAAAGATGGATTTGGAGCAAAGTGGAGTAGGATTAGAATTTAATAAAACATTTAATAAATTAGATTAGAAATAAACATAACATTATTTAAAAGAAGAATTATTAATTAAAAAGCAAAAAATATATTTATATAGAAATAAACAGAGTTGGAATAGAAGAGGAATAGAATAAAAGACGAATAGAATAGAAGAGGAATAAAACAGAAAATAATAATCTAAGAAATAATAAAAGCGTAAAAAATTGAATAAAATAGTAATAAATAATGAAATTCAAAAAAATAATAATAAATAATGTAAATGTTTAAAAAAATGAAACAGAATAATATGGGATAAATTGAAAAAGATGGAAGCAAATAAAAGTAAAATAAAAATAAATTCGACCATTTCATCAAAAACGCGTTCCTTCTTTTCATTTATGATTTTATATTTCATGTTTCAGTGAATTTCTTATTTTCTTCATTTCTCTGTAATATTCTTCTTTTCTCCTGATTTCTTTCAATTTTCGTATCTATTTTTTGATTATTTCCTTTCGCCTTATTAAAATCATTAAAGTTTATTTATTTATTAGTTTTCTTCTTGACGTTTCAAACATTTTTTGAAAAATCTCGAGCTTGAAGTGAAATAAATAAATCAAGTAAGACCAATAAAAGAGTCTCTCACTCGCTTTGCATGTTGAATTAATTTATGAAAGTCGATTACTGTTGCCAGATGTTAAAAAATAGAGAAATGTCACCAGTTAAGTTGACTTTAAATCGACATAATTTTAAATCAACTTAATTTCAAATGAACTTAATTTCAAATAAACTTAATTTTAAATGAACTTAATTTCAAATGAACTTAATTTCAAGTGAACTTAATTTTAAATGTACTTAATTTTAAATGTACTTAATTTCAAATAAACTTAATTTTGAATAAATTTAATTTTAAATTAACTTCTCTTTAAATCAATTTTATTTTAAATAATTTTAAATAATTTTAAATTAACTTGACTTAAAAGCAGAATAAAAAAATAGTTTCAGAATGCTGCCCCCATTTAAGAATTTCGTCTGCCCGTCCCCCAAACGCGAAACTTTTTGTCGGTCCGCGAAAATTTGAACTTACGAGAAAGAATGGGCGGTTGGTTGAGTGTGTAAGAATAAAAACCAAAATTACCCGGCTCTTTTTTGCGGTGACTTTTTCGGGAGCGCGTTTTCCAACACTGTCCCGTCAATTTTTAAAGCACAAAAGCGCGAGTTTTTTCACGAGTAACTCCTTACGAAAGTAGATTACCTGTGTATATATGTATGGTTTGTCCTCTATTATTTTCTCTTATGGGTTTCTTTCATTTTTCATCCATAAGCATTTTCTTAGCTCTTTCCCTTTTAAGATGTTTCGTATCGCCGAGAAAGGAAAGAAACCGCGTTTTTTGCAATTTTCAACTGCTATATTTTAGTAAATGTTCACATTCGACCGAGAAGTATTTTTTTTTGCTTCCTCACAGAGGAAGTTCTGTTTTCTTTTATTTTCCTAAATTCTTTCTTTTTTTTAAGCATGCTGTTTTATTTAACAATCTTTCTTTTCTTTAGCGGTACGATACAGGTGGACATGAGCCTTTATTAGTTTCTTTTATATTTGGAAGTAGTGATTGCGCATGCCAAAAAAAAATATTCTCACGTCTCCCGTTTCTCTGCGACCAACCGCAACCGAGGACCGAGCGAAAAACGACCGTTTCAGAGAATCATTTAGCCTCCATCGGCAATAAATAATTGTAATTGTCCACGCGTGAATGCGAGGGAGAGAAAGCACGCATGCGAGGGTGGATGGGCGACAGCGAGATAGCGAGAAAGAAAGAGACAGAGGACCCTTTATTAATTTAACAACAATCAGTAGATGCTATTCATTGAATTGCCATTAATTAAGATTTTTTGAATTTTATTCTACATTCTTATACGTGCGAAGTTGACACGATTTTTTATGAATTTTTTCCCACTTTTTTGGCGACTTTTGGGGCGCAGCTGAAAAAAGTGAGTATTCCATAAACAACAAACCAAAAATAAAAATAAAAACTCGTCTTATATACTCAACTATTAATCATAATTTTTCATATTTTTTGCTGACCAATTTCTTTCCAAATACGAACACTATGGGAAACGCGTCGCTAGTGTATCATTTTTTTGTTATATTATTATTATTATCATTATTTTTATATATATACATTTTTTTCATAAAGCAGACAAATCGCTATGATGGGTGTTTTTTTGTTTTGTAGAACAGTATTTTTACGGTTGTACACAGTTTGATACCTTTTTGCCAGGCGTGTGATTTTTCATTTCTACTTCAATTTGCATTTTATCTTCCCTACTGTAAAAATTACGTCTGTTTTACATTTGACAATTATCATGTTGAACAAAGCGATAATTGGAGCCACGTATTATTCAAAAAACAGAATTTGCAATTGTCGAAACTGTCGATTTTACTCCAAGTCAGTTTTAATAATTCTTGCTCTCTATTATTTAAAATCTTATATTCACAATAGTAATTAGTTGGGAAAAAAATTGTTATTATATTAAAAAACAATTATAATTACGATTGATTATTAATAAATTATTATATAATACGACTAGAATTATTACAATCAAAATTAAAACATTTATTATTAATCATAAAATGGCACCAATCGTGATACTTTTTTGAAAATTTCAAAAATTAAGGTTTACAATTGTTTATATTAAACTTTTTCTATCCATAAAATTGTAGGATTTCTTTTTCTGTTGTAGAAAAATAAAGTAAATAATTTCCCGTTTAAACATGAATAGAAAAGATTAACAAGGATAAAATAGTTGGGAAATGTTCGAGGAATTCAAAAATATATAAACTATAATTATTAAAGATTGTATAAGAGAGAAAAATAACAAAAATGAAATAAGAAATAAAGATCTTTTAGATTATATTTATAAGACTAGGTTAAGTATGAATCAAAAAAGAAAAAAAATTATAAAAGAATAAAAAGTTGAATAAAAAAGGAATAGATCGCTTTATGGATTCAAAATACAAAAGAAGAGTATTGATAAAATAGTTGGATAAAACTTGAGGAATGAAAAACTATAGAAAAAGTAATCACAAAAGAAAATATAAGAAAAGTATTAAAAAAGATTGAAGATATAGATCCTCTTTTCCATCCTTTTCTGTATCCTTTTTTATACTAATAAAAAAGAATACAGAAAAGGACGGAAAAGAAGATAGTAAAGGATAGAAAAGGATAGAAAAGTATATAAAAGGATAGATAAGGATAGGAAAGGATAGAAAAGGATTGAAAAGGATAGAAAAGGATAGAAAAGGATAGAATAGGATAGACTATTTTATGGATTGAAAACGGATAGAGAAGAAAATTATTAATTATTATTAGAAAGAGGATAAAAAAAATATTGGAGGGTACAGATTACGGTAAAAAAAGTTTAGAAAAAGAATAGAAAAGAATAGAAAGGGATAGAAAGGGATAGATTGGGATAGAATAGGATAGAAAAATATAGAAAAAGATAAAAAAGGATAGAAAAGGATAGAAAAAGATAGAAAAAGATTAAAAAGGATAAAAAAGGTTAAAAAGGATAGAAAGGGATAGAAAAAGATAGAATAGGATAGAATAGGATAGAAAAAGATAAAAAAGGATAAAAAAGGATAGGCTATTTTATGGATTGAAAACGGATACAGAAGAAAATTATTAATTATTATTAGAAAGAGAATAAAATAAATATTGGAAGGTATAGATTACGGTAAAAAAAGTTTAGAAAAGAATAGAAAGGGATAGAAAGGGATATAAAGGTATAGAATAGGATAGAAAAACATAGAAAAAGATAAAAAAGGATAGAAGAGGATAGGAAGGGATAGAAAGGGATAGAAAGGGATAGAAAGGGATAGAAAAAGATAGAAAAGGATAGAAAAGTATAGAAAGAGATAGAAAAAGATAGAAAAGGAAATAAAAGGATAGAAAAGGATAGAAAAGGATAGAAAAGGAGTAGAAAGGTATAGAAAGGTATAGAAAGGTATAGACGAAGATAGAAAAAGATAGAAAAGGATATAGAAAAGGAAAGCTTGTATCAAGATTGATGCCGCAGGTGATAAATTTAAAAGTCAAATACCAAAAAATCTGTTTTAATTCCGACAAAGCAAATTTACAAATCGATCTTTGAAGATCAAAGGAGAAAGAAAAGTGATTAAAAATCTACCTTTAACAAAATACGTATTTTCTACAGTAGAGATTAACACGAGCGAAACTCTAGTAGCAGCTGTAATTATCTTTTCCTCGAACGTAGATAGGCAGTGTTGATTTTTTATTTCCTATACTGATCTCTATATGTTGCAAATTTATTACTTTTTTTATCGATTTTTTACACGCGATTTCTTTTTGTACGTCGGATACTGGACTGTCCATGACACTTGAATGCTATTAATTTTAAGTAATTTTTTATGTCAGCCTCCGCTTTTGTAAATATGCGGAATAGAAATTTTATTTAATCCACACTGTTTGAATTCACAAAACCTCTTAAGCACAATTTTTCAATCATTAATTGATGACGGCGATTTGTATGTTGCTTTGTTTTTGGAGCACAGCTTTTTTATTCCTTATTCCTCGACACTTGTAGATAATCAATTTTCTAATTCATCATGGACTCTCCAATAATGCCGCCCTTATCGTTCAAGCCTTCTGCGATTTTTAAAGCGCGTTAAAAAAAACAAGCAGATGAATAAAAGAACAATTATTGGTATTCAAATGGAGGATTTTCGTATTAGGGACGTAGAGTGTGACGTAAGACGATTCTTGTACTCGTGTAAACGTTTTAGTAAAGAGTTGTGTGAGTGATTGCTTGTTCTCTTTATTTCCGTTTCCCTTTTCTTCTTTTTTTCTCATTTCGTCTTTTACTCGTTTTCTTCTTTTACACATTTCTTTAATTTCTCATTTCCCCTGTTTCTAGTTTCTTTTATTTTTGCCTTTATTTCGGCTTTCATTTACGTTTCCTTTTATTTCTTCTTTTTATATTTATACCTTTATTTTCGATGCTTTCTATTTTTACTGTTTTATTTCTACTTTTATTTCTTCATTTATTCATTTTTATTTCGACTTTTATTCAGTCTTTTTTTGTCTTTTATTTTTTATTGCGTCTTTGTTAATTATTGTTTATTATTTCTACATTTATTTCCATTTTTTTAAATTTTTTTTTTACTATTTTTAATTTCATTTTTTCCGTTCTTTATTTCTTCGATTCATACTATTTTTCTACAATTTCTTTCTACTTCTTAAACTAATTTTTAATTATTTTATTTGCAGTTTGAAATATTTCTACTGGATGCTGAAATCGTGAATTATTTAATTTGAATTCTATTTCAAGCATCAGTACTCTCTAAATCTGAATCAGTAAAAGATCATTCACTAATTTCAAATCGTAACATATTTCACTAATTTTCAGACAAATTTTTACAAATCTTTAGTAATCTTTGACCAACTTTTATTAAGCTTTGGCCAACTTTTAGTAAACTTTGACCAACTTTTAATAATCTTTGACTAACCTTTTATAAACTTTGACTAACTTTTAGTAAACTTTTACTGACTAAGTAAAGTTTCACAAACTTTGAGCAAACTTTCATAAACTTTTAGTCAAATCTTACTATCTGTTACAGAAATATTAATTTCTGTTACTAAAGTCTAAGAAACTGAAAATTAGTATAAATTTTCACCAATTCGAATCAGTAAAAAAGTTCAAGGATTCGAAGAAGTAGAAACAGTGATTGGAATCAGTGGTCTTTGACCTAATTCAGATTTTGAGAATAGAAATAGTTTCTCATGATTACTTTGTTTAAGAATAATTTAATTACGATTTATTAGTTTATAAGTGATTTTAGTTTATAATTTTTATATTTTTCCTTTCAGCACATCGGTCTTAAATTTTTGCACTTTATATAATTTGAGTTTAAATAGGAATGAAAGAGAGTGTGTGAATGTATAATTGTGTGTTTGAGTAGTTAAGTAGAGACTTGAAGAATACAATTTAACATTGAGTTATGTTACAGTGCCGGGAGATCCTCAGGATGTCAGAGCTACTCCCATTAATTCTACTGCCATCCATGTTGAATGGAAGCCTCCGAAATCAAAGGACCAAAATGGAGTCATTCGAGGGTATCACATTCATGTACAGGAACTTAGTGAAAAGGTCTGTAAAGCTTCATTTTCACTTCAAAAAAATTCAATATATTTTATATGCTCCTGCCGCAGGTCAAAGAGTTTCTAAAAGCTGAATTAAAACTCTGAATTGAAAAAACTCGGATTAAGAGAATATACTAATTAACAGACATTTAGTACAACTTTTTCTTTATTCATTATTTGTTCGTTATCTTTTATCCGCGATTCGCTACTTAATTATTTCTTGTTCGTAATTATTGTGTTCATTAATTCTATCCATTACTTATTCTTTCATTTATTTTTCATTTCTTCATTATTTATTCTTTTCATTCTTCAATATTTACATAAAAAATGTTTGACCCTTTTTTCTCGTCTTCGAGAAACGCAGTTTAATAATTTTAATTTAATCGTCTGCAAACAAAAACAATAAATATTAAATAGTAACAAAATTGAAAAAGATTTTCGAGACACGTTGGAATTCAATAACTGGAATGTAATAAAAATTTCTCCGTTGAAAAATTCCTAAAAGGTATTTTATTTTCAGGGAAACGAATAAATCGGAAACGATGCATTTAATTTTATCAATTTTTTTCACGTTCATTTCATTCATTTTACTTCATTCATTCACTGAAATAAATTTTATTTTGCCTTATTAATTTTAATTCTTTCACATATATTTTCATTTACATTACCTTTCAAATCTGTAAATCTAAATTACAATCAAATAAAACTTCTACCCATGTTAAGATTAATTTTGAGATGAGAAACTGTTTGCAAAAGGTAAAAATTGTTAAAACTATTTTTTATAAACATTTTTGAATACAATTTGGAGAGAATAAGTTATTCTTGAAGGATCGAAATAATTTGTTCTGTTTAAAAACTCAGAGATAAACATTTGCTTTATTGAGAATAATTTTCTACATTTCTCTGCTCCTTATCGTTCAATCTGATTAAATTCCATGCTGTCTACTTCAGAATAAAGAACTACTCAACGAGCCGATGCAAGTTAACATTCAAGATGAAGGTGTTCTCGAAGCGAATATTACGGGTCTTCAACCCGATACCAAGTACACAATTCAAGTAGCTGCTCTGACAAGAAAGGGGGATGGAAATCGTTCGAGTCCTGTTGAAATTAAAACTCCTGGCGGTGTTCCTCACAGACCTGAACTCAAAATACAGTAAGATTTACTAAAATACAATCCAACAATTAGTTTCAATCTAACAATTAGTTTCAATCTAATAATTAGTTTCAATCTAACAATTAGTTTCAATTTAACAATTAGTTTCAATCTAACAATTAGTTTCAATCTAACAATTAGTTTCAATCTAATAATTAGTTTCAATCTAACAATTAGTTTCAATCTAATAATTAGTTTCAATCTAACTTTATATAGTAAAACTCATTAATGCACAATTGATCAGAAAAAGTTGATCAACTGCATTTTCGATTTTTGCTGATTCTCGCGTCTTTTTTGTGCATTGGGATTGATTTCTCAATTACTTAATAAGCATTTTGGTTGTTAAAAACTGGCTTATAATGGTTAAAAGAAAATTCTAACCAACTGTGTTGAATTTGACTATAATGGAAATTGTATTCCTCTTGGTAGAGTTACTCACCGAGACGATCCAACAACCCTGGAATTAAACTGGGATGAGCCTCATCAAACTTACGGTGAATTGGAAAATTACAGAGTGAGATATGGAATAAAGGGTCAGGATCTCAGAGAAGCAATCGTTGATAGTAATCAGCTGAAATACAAAGTCACAGATCTTAGTGAGTATTTATATCAACTGGCAATAACAAAATTACATTATTGAAAATTGAAAGAAGTTCATGATCTCCAGATGAGAATTTTAAATTCACCTTCAATTCCGTAACTGATCTTTAAATTTCATACCTAATCTCATAAAGTATTTATTCACGTCTCTGTTCCTTTAGCAAATTTCGAAAGTAGATATTACGTGATAAAACATCGGCGCATGGTTCTAAAGTTTAAAAGCGGACTTCTAATTAAATTTATTAATCAATTCCCTCGGGAATAAATCCGTATAGAATAAATTAGAGAAGATATGTAAACGAGTATTAAAATTCAAAATCAGGTCAAAATTATCTTTCTAATTTTATTATATCTCAGATGTATGTAAGATATATCTTATATCTAAGATGTATGCAAGATATATCTTATATCTAAGATGTATCTAAAATATATCGCCTACATATCTTAGATTCATCTTTATTGTTATATTCATTAAAGAAACACTGATTGAAATTATTTCCAAAGTTGAACGAGGGGTTGACTACGAGTTTCGAGTTGCTGGCAAGAATCACATCGGATTCGGACAGGAAGCTGTGCAGTACTGGTCCAGTCCAGAAAGCGAGCCCTCCGGTCCTCCTACAAATCTATCATTCCACTTCCAAACTCCGGACACAGTTTGTGTAACTTGGGACGAACCTCTACAAAAGCACAAGAACGGCAGAATCACTCATTATGATGTTCAATTCCACAAGAAAAACGACCACAGTACAATCATCAATCGAAACACCACAAACAATCGAGCAGTTTTTACGAATCTCGAAGAAAACACAGAATACGTTTTTCACGTAAAAGCTTACACTCAACGAGGAAGTGGACCATTTTCCGAAAAAATAACCATCGTCACAGACAAAGATATCGGCCGGGCACCAATGTCAGTAAAAGCTGTAGCCACTTCTGATTCAAGTGTCGAAGTTTGGTGGGAGCCTGTTCCAAGTCGCGGCAAAATAATCGGATATCAAATTTTTTACACCATGACCGCAGTTGAGGACCTGGACGAGTGGAAGCAGAAATCCGTTTTTCTCACCGAATCAGCGGATTTGGTGAATTTGGAAAAATACGCACAATACGCGGTTGCGGTTGCTGCTAGGTACAAAACGGGTCTTGGTAGACTTAGTGATAAAGTCACGGTTAAAGTGAAGCCTGACGATGTGCCCTTGAACTTGAGAGCACCGGAGACCTCGACTCATTCGATGACTCTTTCGTGGACTCCACCGATAAGACTGAATCCTGATCACTACAAAGTTTCCTTCGATGCTATCAAAAGTTTCGTTGACTCTCAAGGTCAAGGACGCACGCAAATCGTGCCTCGCAAGGAAAAAGTCTTGGATCATCACACAACCACGGTTACAATCGATGAACTACAACCCTTCACAACTTACAATGTAAATGTAACTGCAGTCCCTCCAGATGGTTCTTATAGACCTCCTGCTAGAATAACTGTAACGACACAAATGGCAGCTCCGAAACCTATGGTCAAGCCAGATTTTTACGGTGTTTCTAATGACGATATTCAAGTTATTTTACCTTCAGCGTCTGAAGAGTATGGACCCATTTCTCATTCCTACTTGGTGGTAGTTCCTGAAAATTTTTCTTTATCGCATTTGGAACCGGATGCTCTTACTGAGGATATTATTTCTGGGAAGAGTGTTAAGGATAAAGAAAACTCGCCTTATATTGCTGCTAAGTTCCCTCAGAGGTCGACTCCTTATACTTTCTACCTGGGAAATGGAGATACGTATGATGGATTTGAAAATAAGAAGCTGGATAGGAATAGGAGGTACAGAGTATTTGTGCGAGCAGTCGTGGATACTCCTAGAAGGGTATGTAAGACGTTGATTTTTTAATTCAGACGAAGATCGTTTTGTTAAATTATAAAGAAATATTTTACCCTCATTGCTTTCCTGAATATTTCCTGAATATTTTTTGGATATTTTCTGATTCATCATGTTATGGAATCCTGCTTAAAGTATCAGCAACAATGTTATCTTTTCCTTGACAATATTCAATTGAAAAATCAAAATCTTGTATTGCTGGAATCCATCTAGTCAATCTTCCACTTAAGAATCTGCAAGTTTTTAAAAACAATAGCGCCTTGTGATCTGTTTTAATTATCAAATCTGCTAAAATGTATGATCTAAATTTATCTAAATTCCATACAATTCCTAGAAGTTCTTTTTCAGTAGTAAAATAAGCTAATTCTGTTTCTTTTAATGTTCTACTTAAAAAAGGAATAGGTTGGTGTTCTCCATTTTCATCTAGTTGATAAAGAACTGAACCAATTGCTATATCACTCGCATCCGATTGTAAATAATAAGTTTTTCTAATATCAGGAAAAGTCAAAATAAGAAAACAATTCAGATAATCTCGGCAGGTGTTACCATCCGGATCTTTTTTCTAAATTGTTGTTCTAAATCTTTTTCTTTTGTTCGGTTGCAAATGAGAATGTTTTCTAAATTAAAATATAGTTTGAAAAGAACAACAAACGACTACAATAATTTATTTATTTTACAGCATCTTTACACCTCTTCTCCATACTCGGAATATCTTTCCTTGAACATGAGGAAAGTTCCTCCAGGCGATCCTCCACGTCGACCCTCCAATGTAGATAATCCTGGCGAAGGGAATCCAGAAGTTTCTGTAAAAACCAGCGGCCAGGAACCAGGAATGGTGTGGGTTATTGGTCCAATAATTGCAGCTTTGATGGTCTGCGTGTGTCTAGTTCTCCTATTCGTTGTAAAACAGTAAGTCTAAATCATAATTACAATTTAAAAACTCTTTCAATTGTGCTAACTCCCTTACAATAATTATAACTCTTATACAATTTGAGTACGAACGATTATCATCAAAGTCGATCAAGTCAATCCGATCAAGTCAATCCGATCAAGTCAATCCGATCATGTCAATCCGATCATCAATTCCTACAATTACAAATAATTAAATGATTACCTTCTTTTCAGTCGAAGACAGCCTTGCAAGACGCCGGATCAAGCAGCAGTGACGCGACCTTTGATGGCTGCTGACATGAGTTCGAACCCTGCGCCTTCGGACCCTGTGGAGATGCGGCGTTTAAATTTCCAAACCCCCGGCATGATTTCACATCCCCCTATTCCCATAAGTGAACTAGGCAATCACATCGAACGATTAAAAGCAAATGACAATCTTAAATTCAGCCAGGAATATGAGTCTATTGAGCCAGGTCAACAATTTACTTGGGACCATTCAAACATGGAAGTTAACACTTCCAAGAATCGATACGCAAACGTAATTGCATACGATCACTCGCGGGTAATTCTCCAAACGATAGACGGAATTCCTGGCTCGGATTACATCAACGCGAATTATTGCGATGGATATCGGAAACAAAATGCCTACGTGGCGACGCAAGGTCCCCTTCAAGAAACTTTTGCCGATTTTTGGAGAATGTGTTGGGAACTGCGATCCAGTACAATCGTCATGATGACGAAACTTGAAGAGAGAACGAGAATTAAGTGCGATCAGTACTGGCCAACCAGAGGCGCAGAAACGTACGGTCAGATGACGGTCTCCATCAGCGATGTTCAAGAACTAGCAACCTACTGCATCAGAACCTTCCAAATCTGCAGAAATGGGTATTCGGAGAGACGGGAAATTAAACAGTTACAATTCACTGCTTGGCCGGATCACGGAGTTCCTGAACATCCAGCTCCCTTTCTTCAATTTCTTCGTAGAGTTAAAGCTCTCAATCCTTCTGATAGCGGACCGATGGTTGTTCATTGCAGTGCTGGGGTTGGACGAACCGGTTGCTTTATAGTAATAGATTCCATGCTCGAGAGAATTAAACACGAGAAGATGATTGACATTTACGGACACGTAACATGCCTCCGGGCTCAGAGGAATTATATGGTGCAGACAGAAGATCAGTACATCTTCATTCACGATGCTTTATTAGAAGCTGTTATCTGTGGCAACACGGAAGTTCCAGCGAGGAATTTACACTCGCATATCCAAAAACTCATGCAGCCCGAAATAGACATCATCACAGGAATGGAATTAGAATTCAAGAAACTGTCCAACATCAAGGCAGACTCGACGAGATTCATTTCAGCCAATCTTCCCTGCAACAAGCACAAAAACCGACTAGTCCACATTTTGCCTTACGAGTGCACCAGAGTTTGTTTACAGCCTCAGCGCAACATCGAAGGATCAGATTATATCAACGCCAGTCTCATCGATGGATATCGTTATCGTAGTGCTTACATTGCGACTCAGGGTCCCTTGAAAGATACCACTGATGATTTCTGGCGAATGCTCTGGGAGCACAATTCAACTATTGTTGTAATGCTCACTAAGTTGAAGGAAATGGGAAGGGAGAAATGCCATCAGTACTGGCCGTCCGATCGATCCATCAGATACCAATGCTTTGTTGTAGATCCTATTGCCGAGTACAACATGCCACAATATATTTTACGGGAATTCAAGGTAACGGATGCAAGGGACGGAGCGAGTCGAACTGTCAGACAATTTCAGTTTATTGACTGGCCCGAGCAAGGAGTTCCTAAATCAGGAGATGGATTTATTGATTTTATTGGTCAAGTTCACAAAACAAAGGAGCAGTTTGGTCAGGATGGTCCAATTACTGTACATTGCAGCGCTGGTGTTGGCAGGACTGGCGTTTTCATTACTCTTAGCATCGTTCTGGAGCGGATGCAGTACGAGGGCGTTGTTGATATTTTCCAAACTGTTAGAATATTACGTACTCAGCGCCCCGCGATGGTTCAAACTGAGGTAGGTCTATAAACTCTTTTCAGAAACATTTTTGTATTGCAAACTTCGATTTCAGGCTTTGAGTACTTTCTTGCAATACTGGCAATAAATATTTTTGCAAGTTACATGAAAAGGTGAACATTAGATGCTCTTCTAAACAATTACC
Source organism: Ganaspis sp. Gsp50 (assembly GCA_011057455.1). NCBI lineage: Eukaryota > Metazoa > Arthropoda > Insecta > Hymenoptera > Figitidae > Ganaspis > Ganaspis sp. Gsp50. The sequence goes on from WNHD01000523.1 coordinate 26,789, forward strand.
GTATTTTTTTTTATTTTTACGAATAGAAGTTGCATTTAGTGATGTACAAAGTGATTATTTTGCACACACTTGCAGCGGTGCATGCGTTAGATCGCTACTTTTCGCATAGTTGCGATAGCGCATGCGTCGGGTCACTACTTTTCACACAGTTGCGAGAGCGCATGCGTCAGGTCGCTACTTTTTACGAAGTTGCGACAGCGCATGCGTCAGGTCGCTACTTGTTACGAATTTGCAACAGCGCATGCGTCAGGTCGCTACTTGTCACGAAGTTACGACAGCGCATGCGTTAGATCGCTTCTTTTCACACACTTGCGACGGCGCATGCGTCCTACTATTGCAAGAGTAACGTTACCTCTTGAAGACAATCTTTGGTCTTTTCTTTTTGTTTTTTAAGCTTAAAAACGTCAAGTTTTTTACTGCAAACAAAAATTAAATTTCACTGAAGGTGAAATGCAGCCAAATTCTCTTTTGTCTAAAAACCCTTCTAGATAATGATGATGATTTCAAATTACAATTTAGAAACTTTTGCCTATCTCTGATGATGAAAAGTTGCAGAAAAGGATCTAAAATGAATTCTCTTTAATTTCAGGACCAGTATCAGTTCTGCTACCGTGCTAGTCTGGAATATTTAGGTTCTTTCGATCACTACGCCAACTGACAAGCGGAAATTCGCGAGACTAGGGAGGCACCGAGGGATAGAGGCGAAAGAAGAAACCGAGATATTGGAGAGAGAGCAAAAGTACGACGGGTTTAATTTCGTAAGATGAATTGTGTATAGCTGTCTTTTCTCTACGAACAAAGCCAGTCAATATTGTGTAAGAAGCCGTACACTAGTATTCATATTTGAAAAAGCGAATGTTGCTAATGGTTCCAAAAAGAAAGAAGCAATGACTGCCAACTGTGAACAAAATATATAGGTATAAATCGAAGGCATTAAGAAGCAGCAGGAAAATTAATAATCTCTCCCCAAAATTGCAAGCTTCAAATCCCCGACTCGAGTACAATCGCTAAAGATAAAATGTGTTCATTTTACTCCCAATGTCCTAAGCGAAAAAATATCGAACAATATCAATAATGAAGATGAAAAAAAAGAAGCCACAAATCTCCGTCTCAATTGCGTTTTTTGGGAAAAACTTGATGATAATAATAGAAATCGAAATTAGATAAATTAAGTTGAGTGATTTAGATGAAAGCGTAACATTCGGTTATGCTAAACATATCGTGTGTACATTGTCGACTTCAATTTACACTTTTCTAATTTACACTTTTGGAGCTCCTTTAAAATTCTTTCTATCTAGTTAGTCTTTTCGAAGAAGTAGAAACAAATTAGGACAATTTCTCTTCTGGATAATTCCTGCCTCGCTTAGGGCTTTCGTCCAAAGAATATTTCTAAACTGGTTCAGATCCAAACTCTTTCAAGTCTGATCTTTCAAGTCTCTTTTGCAATTCTGATCCATTCTAAATTGCTTCTCATCAAAATCGTTTTTGATCAACATTATCTAAAATCCAAATCGTTTGAGACCTAAATCTTTTTTGATCAAAATTGTTTCAGATCGAAATCGTTTTGAATCAAAATCGTTTTGGATCAAAATTGTTTGAGATCAAAATTGTTTTAGATCAAAATTGTTTTAGATCAAAATTGTTTTAGATCAAAATTGTTTTAGATCAAAATCGTTTTAGATCAAAATCGTTTTAGATAAAAATCGTTTTAGATCAAAACTCTTTCGGATCAAAACTGTTCCGGTTCAAAACTGTTTTACTTGAAAATCATTTCAGATCGAAATCGTTGCAAATTGAAATTATTCTAGATTGAAATTGCTTCAGAATCAAAATAGTTGATCTCGAAGATTGGAAATATTCTTTTGAGGACTGAATGCAGTTCTATTTCATCATTTCGACTAAAATCGAGCTTCAAGCCTTCCAATTTTAGGTTCCTATGAAAGGTCTCAACCCTAGATTAACGTGCCTCTTTGAAAAGCAAATAATTGGCACTGATCAACTCTAAATACTCAATACAGATGTGTGCTTCCTTCAATAATGACTATCTAGATAAGCAAAAACATGACTTTGTCTGTTGACATTTTATATAATGCTCAGGCACGTTATACCTGTAGAAATGAGTTCGTGTTTTGAAAAATAACAATTCATGTTAAAAATCAACTCAAGAGCTTCGTATCAAAGCTCAATTACTACAAGTGCTTTTACTTGCAGTTTAGATAAAGTTTATAATTTGTGAATTAAATTAAAATCATTGCAATTTAATGGTAAAATTATTAAAGTTTAATTCATGGGAAACAAATTGACGTGAAAAAGCACTGAAAGGAGATCTTTACTACTGACAAGAAAATTGCCATACTGCCAAACTGACAACTGTTAATGCCATATCCAATGTGCACGATAGGGAACTTCTCAATACCTACTATTATTTTAATTAGAGCGTATAACTAAAACTGTTGTAAGCATAGTTTAAGAAATGCCATTAGGAATGTGAAATTTATGAATTACGAATGAAGGGATTTATTTCCTTTGAATGATGTGCGTGTGAAAAATAGTTTATATATATAGAGATACTGGATGTTGAAATCACGTACTGTTGACCTGCGCCCTCAAAAATCACATGTACAAAGTCGCACATCAAACTTTCTCCTTTTTTCTTTCTCTCTCGTTTTGTATTTTTTGTCTCCGAATCAATTCATATTTTATAATTTCAAATCCTATCCCAAATTCAAACCCTCATAACAAAAGGATATCCCTGGGATGTCCCAGAGATATCCTGCCGAGATTTTGGATATCTCAAGGATATCCCTAGGACATCCTGGATATCCCA
>WNHD01000524.1:0-35444 GCA_011057455.1 Ganaspis sp. Gsp50
TTTCTACCCAGCGAGTTTCTTTCTATGTAGTATTATTCTATATCCATATGAAATGTTAAGGCATGAAGTAAAACTACATAGAAGAAAACTCGGTGAGTACTGTACTACATTCGGGGACATATATGCCTTCCAAAAGGTTACTAGACAAATTCCTACTTTGCGTGTCGTTTCTATGTTGTTTCATTCTATGCCTATGTGAGAAATATTAAGGCATGAAATAAAGCAACATAGAAAGCGACACACAGAGTAGGAATTTATCTAGTAACCTTTTGGAACGCATTATTGTTCCCGACTGTACAGTCATATTTACATTTTGACACCAGAAAATTTCTGCTCTGCTAGATTCTTTCTATGTAGTTTCACTCCATGCTTTAACATTTTATATGGGCATAGAATAAAATTACCTTGAAGAATTCGATGTTCTGATTTCAAAAAGAGTAGTCACGTCATAACTCAACGCAACCATCGGGTCATGGTGATGGACAGAAGCACGTGTGAACCAACCTTAACATTAAAATAAAGGAAGAAGAAGAAGGTTCGTAAAAGCAGTTTAGTGAAAAAGATTAATATATAATGCAGTGAAAGCTCCTTTAATGAAAAATGGAGGAGACAATTATGTTTGATTTTCATTAACTGTTTATTACAGTCAATCGGCTCCGACCTGCACCAAACTTTCATTAGTCCTATTTAATTCAAAGGTATGGTAGAAAAGATATTGGTGCAAGTAAGAACCAGTAAAGATTTGACTGAATTTGACTTGGTCCACGTAGGAGAGGTTTCCTTTTACTCCTGCTGAGAATTAAAAACTTAAAATTTTACCTTGATTAAAACCTAAACTAGTCTTTTAAATTTATTTTAATTAACATAGTTTACCTATTCTTTCGACATTTTTGTGTATTTCAAATATTATAATGAGTACAAATTTTCAATTTCTATTACTAATTTTAATTGAATCAGTATAAATGTATAAGTATGAATAATTCTATTAACATTGTCCACAATTGAACTTCAGCTTTCAAAAATATGGTTTACTTTTATTATTCATACAGACACACGCGCACACACACACGTATATTATCTGCCATCGGAATGTTAATGACTATGTTTTTCAATAGGCTAATTATTGTCATTCAAGAGACACAATTTTATTTTGATATTAAGTATTAAGTGGAAATTTCAAATTAAATTTATATTGAAATTTTTAAATTTTAACTTTTTTCCGTGTGACCTTGTTATTTTATAAGATTATAAATATGTAAATGACGACGAGTGTGTGAATATTTCTATTTTTTAATTAATTGATTTTTTATTATTTTTTTTCACAGTTATTCTAGAGTGATATTTAGAGAAGAGGAAAAGACAAAAATTAGCAAGAAAAATGGATAGCTCTGAATATGAATTAGTTCGCAACTTGACACTCCTCTTTTTTTTTGAACGACTAATGGATAAAGGCGGTCCAAGAACTCTGCATGATTTAAGTTGTCAATTTGGAGCTAAGGGTTTCACCAAGGAAATGCGTCAAATAGCCGGAGGCTCTCAGAGTGGTCTTAAAAAGTTTTTGGCTCAGTATCCATCTCTTTTTCTCATTGATGATGACTACGTTTCCGTAAATACTTTTCAGCCAGTAATTGAGGAAGACAGTGGATCTAAATGCAGTGGTAAACGTGATTATGCCAGAGAAGCAGTAGAATATTTTTCCAACAAATTGATGCAGTACGGAGCCGGAACTGAAGTGCCGATTAAAAGTCTTTTAGGACATCGTTCTCAAGCTTCTCCAGAAGTTCGCCATATTTCTGGACAGCACTATAAAGAATTTCAAAGTTTTCTTCAAAAACACCCAGATGCTTTCGTAGTGAATGAAGATACCGTTATATTAAAACAATACGAAGGCATGAAAGCTGAACCCTTTCGCGAATTGGAACCGGACATCTCAATAGATCCAGAAGTGACAGCGAGATTATTAGATTTTTTTGCTATATCCATTGAACAAAAAGGAGTCATCACTGTTGATCAACTATTTATAATGGTGAATGAAAAGTTTCCCCAGGACACGATTTTTCAAACTCATCAAGATTTGTCCACCTTTCTAAAAATGTTCTCTGATGCATTTCACGTGCAAAGTAATTTGGTTACTCTAATAGGCCGAGCTAAGTCTTTTACTGAAGAGAAAGTGAAGAAAGAAAACGTTAAAAATCAAAATAACAATCAACCTCAGACTAAGAATCAGATCCCTATTCAAGCTATTTTTCAAAATTCGCAGATTAACCAGCCAGACAGTATTGTGTCCAATAGTTCGAGCTCACAGCCTAATTCTTTGCAAAATACCATTAATTCGCCAACTGAGAGTAATAATAATTCGCCCCCAATCAGTTTACAACAACAAAGTTTAAAACAGAGAATTAATACACTTGTGATGAAAACTTTGGCTGATAATACAGAGAGAGATCGTAGTTTGCAAAGTGCACAGATGGGCGACGCCTGGAAATTAAAGATTGTTCAACAATCAACCGTTATTGTTAATTCTAGAGAGTGCCTTCGAATCGTAGAGGATATAATGAATCCAAGAAGACCTCCTTCTGATGGAAAAATTGTGATTTCCTTGGACTGTGAAGGAGTAAATCTTGGTTTAAAAGGTCAATTGACTCTTATTCAAATTGGAACCATCAGTGGGCAGGCTTATCTTTTCGATTTATGCACTTGTCCAAATTTAATTCAAGCTGGAGGTCTGCAGAGGCTTTTAGAAAGTGAAAACGTAATTAAAGTAAGTTCCCTTTAAAAGCAGCAAATCATTTTAATCAACTAAAATGTTGCTTAATTGTCACTGGAATTTTTTTTATTATATATACAACGAAAAGTTTCAATTTCACCGAGTTAATTTTTAACCATAAATTAAATTTCTAGCATAAGTAGCTGTTGAATTTTAAACCAACACTGTTTTATTATCTAAATTTTGTTCTAATTATACAAAGAATTATATGAGACAAATAAGTAAATAATGCTTACATTTTTCTTTTAGGTTATTCACGACTGTAGAAACGACAGTGCAAATCTGTTCAATCAATTTGGAATTGTACTGAATAATATTTTTGATACACAAGTACGTAAAGATTCTCCTATTATCAAATTGTATTTAAAAGAAATAAATTTTGTAAAATTCATTTTCTTCTTTTCAGGCGGCTCATGCCATTCTTCAATTCCAAGAAACTGGAAAACCTGTATACAAAGTGAAAAATGTTAACTTAAATGCTCTTTGTGAACTTTATGGTGCACCAAGTAATCTTTTGAAGGAACAGCTGAAAAATATTTATCGTAGAGATCAAAGATACTGGTCCCGACGTCCTATGACTCGTGATATGTTAATTTATGCTAGTAGCGATGTCCTTAGTCTCGTTCCTCAAATTTATAATGCAATGTCAAGGTAAATTCTTATTTAAAATTAAAACAACTCTGTAGATAAATTATTTTTCATAGATTACCTGAAAATCTGAATTCTGAATTGCAAACAAACTCTTCAAATAAGTATGTACAAGAGTACATGTTGAAAAATGCCAAAATCACCTCTTAATTGTAATGATAAATTTTATTTTTTAGACTCATCAAAACAGAAATGATTACACTTTTTAAGGAATTATGTGAAGAACAAGTACTGATGCACATAAAACCTTTAGAAGTTAAAACGCGAAAAAAGCAACGCAAAGTTGAAACAGAAGTAGCTGATCTTCGTAAGAGAATGGAAGAAACGACTGGAAAAAATATCGTTCTTAGCAATCGAGAAATTCGTCTTTTGCGCTATTTATCTCTTACCGAAGATGAGAAAGAAAAATTGAAAGGAAGTTATAAAGTTGCGCGAAAATTGGAAAAACTAGAAAGCATGGGACAAGATAAAGGTGATTCTAGTGATGATGAAGATGACGAGGATAAAAATGATGATGCAGAGTATCCCAGTTTGGACTCTGAAACTTCACATTCAGGTAATATAAATGTCAAGTATTTTAATATAAAATTTTATTATGCTTTTAATTTTATTCTCTAGGTGGTATAATATCTCCTCGAAATTCTGAAACGCCAAGTTTAACCGAATCGATGCATATGATGGACGAAATTCTTTCTGACGTGCAAATGGACCGATTTGAAAAGATTGAGCGACTGGAGGCCATTCTTTCTGCAGTGACAGGCCCTTCTAATGAAGCTGATACAACTGATTCGATAAGCTTAGCTTCTCCTTCAAAATGTACATGTATGTGCCAAGGAAATAAGTTTTTAAACCAATCACAAAGTGTTCCAAAACAAAATAAACAAGTTGCGTGTCAAACTCTTAGCACTGGTGATATAGTAATCACAAGGATTCACTTTTCCGAGGAAGAAAAGGAACGGGAAAGATTATTGAATTCACCAAAAAAATAGGTAGCTTAAAATTTAGTCCCTTGAAATTTTCGTTGAATATTACGAAGCAATATACCTCTTAAAATGGAGAATAATTTTAAAAATTGCAACTGTTTAAGGATGAAAGATCCTTAGGTAATTTATTTTTTTTTTTTCTTAATTAGTAAAATATTAAAATTTACTAACAAGTTTTAAACATAAAACTATTTGTTGCGTTTCTTTGACTTATTTATACATATTCTGATTTTAGAAAATATTAACTTTATCCTGCTTAGCTTCTTGGTTCTTTCATTTTTATTTAATGAGACTCAGCATTCTACATTATTAATTAGTTATAAATTTAGGGAATGTATCTTTTTAGAAAGAAATATAATTAGAGATAAAATAATTAGAACGTTTAAAATAACAAATGTTTTAAAAAGATATTTCTCTCGAAAAATGTAATTTACATTGAATGAAATCGGACAATTAATGAAACTCATAATTTTCATTTATCATTACAAGGGTTTATTTTAAAAGTTTGTTTATATTTACAATGTCTTGATTGAGAGCTGTGCCATTCTTATGTTTTGATTTCAATCATGGCATCGTTTGATAAATTTCTTAAATTTAAAATAACGCATATCAAAAATCAAAATTAATTAAAGACCAAATTGAAGTATTTCAGAATTTTAAAATAATTTTATTTTTATCAATTTTTTTTTTATATTTAAAAAAGCTTAATGTAATGTACACTTTTAATTGTTAAATTACTTATATAAATTAATGAAGTTGATTTGTTTTCCACTGTTTACAGCTAATTAACTATTGTTACTAATTGTTACTGCCTATTCTCAATTAAATTTAGAACACGCATATGTTATGCGTCTCACACATTACATTATGCTTTAAAATCTCAAAATTACAATAAATGTTGCACCTTTAACAATGGATAAAATGCAAATGTATATTACCTATAGAAGTTATAAAAATACTTTTCCAGAATATTAAGAAAATTGGTTTTTTGCAATGTCTTATTTGTACATAAGTCATTTGTATAATGAATAGTATAGCTTAACTGTACTAAATTGTTCATGAGGCCTTATAGCTGATTATACGTCAATAAATTTTTTAAATATTCAGTGATTAGTTGTAAATTGCGTTATTATAGTTATTATATTGTCAATTGCCATTGTTTATTATTGTAATTTAAGAAAAAATGAATTTTATTGTCAAGTTTTCCGTTTTTCAAAATTATGTAATTGGAGCTGTGTTAAAGTTATTTTTTATTTGACTTGCCATACAAAATTTATTTATTTTTATCAACGACAACATGAAAATGACTGAATATAATGTTACAATTTTATTTGCTTTTTAATCTTTTTAAACACTTTGTCATTTAACCCTTTTTTAAACTATAATTTTCTTGATGTTTAACAGTTAAGAAGTATTTTTATAGAATGTTAAAAACCTTAATCACAAAAGGTGCTTTTGTTTATCATCCAAGTTTTGTAATTAAATCAATTTAATTATTTCTAAAAAAATTAAATATTTTATAATAATAATAATAATAATAATCGTTAATTGGTTTTTAACTAATAGTATTAAACAAAATAATCATTTTTCTACTTGTCAGGGGATGGATTGTATGTTTATAAGTAGCAGGTGGAAACAGTATTTTCAAATTTGCAATTTTGAAATAAAATTTTATAGGATTTTAAAAAACAATTTTAAAAGTCTATTCTAGTTTTTAAGTTATAAATAATTCTGCTTTCTTTGACAATGTAAGAAAAGTATGAGTTTGTCTAAACCAGCTTCCCAAGCATAGTATCTTGTGATATTGATTTGCATATCAAATAAAAAACTTTACTGCCACATTAGATTTGGATTCAAATTTTGTGTAAATTCCATGTAAATGTGTGTTTTATAATTGATTGTATACAACAGAAATATTTATTAAAACTTTCCATAAATTCTTTAATTTTTTTTCACCAACAATAAGTATTGGGCTTAGGACGCAGTTGTGACTGTTAATGGGGGTAGAGTAAGGTTGTAAGGTAAGTAAAGTATGAACAATTAAAATTTTCAAATTTTATCTCTACAAATAAATTTTTATAATTCTAGATTTCTTCACTCAACATTAGAGATCTGCCAATTTATTAGCTTCAATCGCATTTTACTTTCTTTTTTGCGATAACAGTATTTGAATTAAAACTACTATTAATTTTTTTTGGCGCTACCAATAGGATTAATTAATTAGTTTTTTATTTCTGAATGATTAATCAATTTCTTTTCTATATTATTTACAAATAGTTTTAAACAAATATTATTTAATATATTGAAATTAATGTTTTTTAGTTATTTTTCTTTTTTATAATGTATACATTTAGTTTTTAGTTAGTATTTCTGTATAAATTAATAATTGTATATATAATTTTTTTAATGAAAATACCGATAAAATAATGTTTCATATAATATTGAAATTAAGTTAAAAAATATGAATTAGCGCACCCAGAGAAAAAAGGGTTTAAGTTATTGGTTTCCAAATTACTTTCAAGTTTATTTAAAGTTGGTTTTTGACACTTCTAATTTTGTATCCTTGCAACTCGGCGAATTCTTCATCTACAGAGCTCATAGATCTCCCAAAATGTTCGAAATTTAATTAAGAATATGGTCATGTAGATAAAGTGCCAATTGGGCTCTTTTTATGCAAAAAATAGCAGTATAATTTTCAATTTTTCAACGATCAACGAATTTATTAAAAGGACCCTCATCGTTGATCGTAGTAAATTTACATTGTCTTTGGAATTACTACGTCTAACATGGGTCCTTTTATTGTACATAAGTTCAATTTTTTCACAATGTAATTTTGGTAATTGAAAGCTTTGATTAACTCAAATTCATAATCCTTATTAATTATAATAAAGATAAAATATCAGCATCTTGTAAATAAAACAGAATTAATTCAATATTAAAACAAATTCTAAGCAAAATATATAAGTTGAGAAGAATTTAATTTATATCAAACATTTACATAGTATAAATTATGTACTAAAATTATAATAACGAAATATTTACACGTTGTTATAAGTGACGCATTTGATTATTTATTTAAAAGTTAATTGAAAAATAAGAATGTATTTTGAACATTATTAAATAAATCATTATACACATTTATCATAAGTTTAAAACTATGTAAATTACTTTATGATAAGTAATTTTATGTTCAACAAAAAGTACATGAAATATTTCAAAAATAAAAATTTTAATATCAATTCTTTGCCTCTTTCTTTTAAATTGAATTTCTTCAGAAAAGTTGAGCTGTTTTCTATGTACACTCGAGTCTCAATTTTGTATTTAAATATATTTTCATTTAATTTATTTGATAAAGGGATAAATGGAGAGAGTGAGAGTGTGCGTTTGTGTTGCACAAGTCTCATTTTTTTCAAAGGAGATTACACAATTGGTTCTCAAACGCTGACATATCCTTTTCGTCTTTTCTATAGATACCTCTATTTTTCACTCAAGAAAAATTTAACTTGATACGCTTAAAAGCATGTTAAAGATTTCATACGTATGCAAATTGTTATACATACAACAATTTGACAAAAGTCTTGAAGAAAAGATGTTCTCTCATTTTGGGCTTCATTTCAAACAGTTCAAAATGATTCGTTTGTTTATAATTCCGTGCTCTGAGGTCAGTCTTAAACGAGACTTTAGTGTCAACCAAACTAAATAAATTTTAAATTTTGTAAGTAACCAAACTAAACTGATACTTAAGTTTTAGAAGATGATCTATATTTACAATTACTACACGACTCTGTCGCGGTAAAAATTCATTATCAATCTGGAAATATTGATTCCTCCAGCCAAAGTAGTAATATAAAGTAGAAATGCTATAGGTAACGCTGATAAAATAACATGTGTTCTAGAGAGAATTTCCACATCTGAAATGAAATGTGATATTTATTCTATTTAATATAATTATTTCCTTAACGTCAGAATGATGAATTTAATTAATAATATAAATATAGTAATTACAGACAACACCCTCATCAGTACACGCCGCAACTTTGGGGTGCATTATATTCACTAATGTAACATTCTATTTAAAATTCTTACATTTAATTTATATTTCCTTTAAATTATTGAATTTGTAATAACTTACTGGCATATCCTAAAAATGTTATGTAGACATAGTATCCAATGGCAACCATCCAAAAAGTATTTCCTAGTAATCGGGATGAAAATCCATCGTGACTAATAAAACCTGAAACGTTACTTTTAATATATATAATATATAATAATACCAACACTTTATGTATTTTAAAAATTATTCATTTCATGAATTCTAAATGAATAAGAATTTTTTTAAATTGAAAGTTGTAGTGTACATTTTTACCGTTATATAGAAATAGTTGAACAAAGTGAAGAATAATAAAAGGTGGAAAAAAGGCATTCAAGTGAATATCAAAACAATAACCCCATTCAACATCTTGACTTTTGTCTACTCGCAAATACCGATTTGTTACAAACCTGCAAACAGATAGAATATTCAATGTCACTGCATTAATTTTATCAATTTTTTAATCTTATTGAGTAATTCATAATGTGACTAAATTAATTTCTTTTTACCAAAATAACGCTGCGACTAGAACCCCAATTCCAATACAATCTATCATTATAACATAAAACAAAAACTTAAGGAATTGAAGAAATCCTAAGCTTAAAACAATGGCAAAGCCAATTGAAGAAATAAACAGCCAAAAGGTTAATAACACAAGAAAAGCTGGATCATCTCGAGCGAATTGTGACTTGGTCTCTGTAACAATGTAACGTTAAAACAATGCAGTATGTAAATTTACTTTGTTATTCAATACTAACGTTTTCTGCTCCTGAAATTCCTGTACACCTTTTGTGGATTAGTAAAGAGATATACCATTTGCCACGCAGCAAATTCGAAATCCATTTGTTCAAACTTCAAAAGCTTTCGTAAATATTTATAACATTTTGTGGGTGCACCAAAACACTCTTGTCTGAAAAACATATATATTTAACTTTAACACAATTAGTTTGAACATAATATTTTCTTCTAATATGGTTCTTTCATGTTTTTAAAATTGCTGCAAGAATGAGGCAGAAATTATTCCTGATCTATTCCTTTCAATTAGAAAATAACTTACCTGTAAGTTGCAGGTATTGGTAGTGATGAAGATGATCTCATTGACATAGGGGAAGTGCACCTGCTCATTGGAGGTGAAGTAGAATATTTCATCTTTTCTTTATCCTTTCTAAAAAAAATTGAATTATTAATAGTGTTTTTTCGGAAAGATTCGAGTTATCAATAATTTCCAATTGAGATAATTTTTAATTTTAAATTGTACCGAAAAAAAAGATAATTTCAAAGCTACTTTGTATACTAGTTCTTTAGTTAACAAGAAATGAAGTATTTTATTTATTAAAAAGAAAATTGACAGCGAAAGGTGTCTAGGACTTAGAGGTTAGGTTTACAAGGTTGACGTATTCAATTCCTAATTTAACTGTTTGATAAAAAAGCCTATTAAAAACACAATATATTTCAATTAATAAATAATTCAAGTACCTATAACATTTCTTTTACATTAAATTAGTTATTAATGTCAAAAATCATCTTTACTCGAATAACCATAAAGTATACAACAAAACAGGCCTGGAACAAAACAATAAAGGTACATACACTCCTCCCAGCGAGATGCATGAAAATGGCCCAAAGGGTGACGTCTCATGACTGCGTTTTTCTTTGCGTTTTATAACTAGGCCACGAGATAAAAAGAGACGCAAGTATATGTTTGTCATTTACGCACTCATGGTCTAGTGATAAAACGCAAAGAAAAACGCAATTTGGCAGTCATGGGACGTCACCCTTGCAGTAACGTATAGAAATTACGAAGTACCGACGACGTTACATGTAACTTCCTAACAACCCAACTTTGGTTCAGACTGTCTACTAATTGTGTGTCTATCAGGCCTGGTGTCTATCAACAAAGGATAGATATTTCATTTGTCAACAAACGTCAATTATAATATTATATATATTAAATTAAATTATATACAACTATTATTATCCACTTGTCATGTTACTAAACCGATTAATTTCTTCATGTACCAACTTGTTTTGTCTAATAGAAGAAAGAAATCTCTTTTTTGATAGTCATATTTCTAAAAATGCCGGTAGCTCTAAAAATATCGTCGGTTTTTTATAGACATAGAATAAAAATAATGCAGTAGATAATTCTCAGGTATTTATAAATGATTTTATAGAAAATGTGCGTGTGTAATGAAGTTCCAATTATTTCAAATTAATGTTTTCAAATAAATTATCAATTCATTTATTATAATAAAGTAGGTATAATAATATTTAAAAATTATGTGTTGTATTTTCAATATGTTTATTAATGTTTAAATTACATTTAAAATTAACCCTTTTTTTAAGGACAATGACAAGAGAACATTGGATTATAGAAATATATAATGTATAAAATTATGAAAGCAAAGCCTAGAAAAAAGTACAATGGAAGTTAAGAAAAAATTTCCATGGATAAGAAAAATTTTAATCATTAGTTTTATTTTATTATTTCTTTTATGGATACTTTTAAACGAGAAATCTTGCCTGTTTAGTGGCCTATCTCAAAAAATTTCTCTACAGAAAATAAGATTAACATCTGTATCAAATCAGTTTTTGAAAAGGGTTTCAGAACACATAAAAGTTGAAGAAATTCCTTTAGACGATTTTACCAACGTTAATTATAAAATTACAAAAGTTCAACTTATTCCGCTTTTAACCAATAATGAAAGCTTCAAGGTAACCATTTTAATTAAATTAATTGACTATTTATTGAAAAGAATATTTGTAATAAGTAATAATATTTGTGTTATAATTGCATTTTTAATTTATTTTTTATATAAGTTTTAGTCTTTCTTTTCAATAAAAAGTGCGAATTTCCCATATTGGAAAATATTTATTTCAGTTTCTGTCTTGAAACGTATTTAAAATTAGATCACCTAATGTGCATTCTCGCATTGAAAAGTATACTCATTGTCTTACGTAAAATAAATAAGACACAGAAACCGGATTATAATTCGGACATGACCATACAGGATTCGGTTTAAAAATGTATTATAATGCATTTGGAATTTCGTTTATTTTTATCATGTACGATTCGAACATAATTAAAACTTAATTTAAAAATCAATTAAAATTAACCTTGGCAGATTAATGGGTTAATATCTGACAAAAAACGGACAAGATACTGATCAATTTATACGGTCCTGTCTGAAATGACTTTTGTGTCCGATACAATTAATTGTATGTTTCAGGATATAATCGACGTATCTCCAAAATACAACATTTTTCGACAAGAAAGGTTAATGACGAATAGACAACTCCCAACTGCTCTTATAATTGGGGTTAAAAAAGGAGGAACGAGAGCACTTCTTGAATTCTTAAGACTTCATCCAGACATTCGAGCAGCTGGTTCAGAAGTTCATTTTTTCGATCATTATTATGCAAAAGGCTTTCATTGGTACAGGTATGTTTGCAGAAAAAGCAAAATGATAATTAATATCGTTTGTAAGATTTGCATAATTTTTTTAATTTTAAGATTTTTGTTTTCAGAAGCAAAATGCCTGCTACTTTAGAAAATCAAATTACAATGGAAAAAACACCATCTTATTTTGTTACTCCAGAGGCACCAAGAAGAGTACAACACATGAATCCTGGAACAAAGTTAATTGTCGTTGTACGTGATCCAGTAACTAGAGCGATTTCTGATTACACGCAAGTGAAAAGCAAGCGTGCAATTATGATGAAATTTGAGGATTTGGCATTTTTAAACGGGTCACAGGTAGTTGACATGAATTGGGCTCCACTCAGAATTGGAGTTTATGCAAGGCATCTAGAACGTTGGCTTCAGTATTTTTCCTTATCACAATTTCTTTTTGTTTCTGGAGAACGTCTTATTGCTGATCCTGTCACTGAAGTAACTCGAGTTCAAGATTTTCTCGGTATTAAAAGAGTCATTTGTGAAAAGCATTTTTACTTTAACGCAACCAAAGGTTTCCCTTGTCTTTTAAAATCTGAGGAAAGAGCCACTCCTCATTGCCTCGGTAAGTGAATGAAAACTTGAGAATTGTCAGAATATTCAGATATTTTAAACATGCAACTATAATTTTTTAATATTATAAACTTTCTATTTTATTACTTAAATACTTTTAGGAAAAAATAAAGGTCGCAATCATCCGCATATAGATCCTGTGGCAATGCAGCGTTTGAGAGATTTTTATAGGCCATTCAATCAGCGTTTTTATCAGCTCACAGGAATGGACTTTGGTTGGCTTTGAAGGTACCAATTCTATAATAGATACATATCGTAATTAGGGTCAATTTCAAGTAGATTTACAAATTTTCTCATTTGTAAATTTATATTAATATATATAAAAAGAAATACGAGAATAATGTTTAAAATTAAGCTTTACAAAGTTGCTTATTTTGGTAAGAATTTGATTTTTAATAATTTTTATAAAGCAAATTTCAATCTTATAATTTAATTTTTTAAAAAATATTTATTTTGAATATAAAAGGCAAGTTTTGTGAGTTAAAAAAATTGTATAGTATTTTTAAAAAAACATTAAAAATGTTTTTCATTATTAATAATTAATTTAAAATAGAAACATGCAATATGATATCAGTTAATTAGCACTTCTCAAGTGGTAATATTTATATATCATATACATATGTAACCTGGACAGTTAAAAGGGACCTTACCTCCTAAAAAACACGATTTTTTTAGAAAGAAAAAACACTTTTCATTAAGAATCACCAATCAATAGAAAATGTTCTTTTTCGGACATAAGATCCCTTTAAACTCTCCAGGTCACATATATGAGAATTTTAAAGAAAACATATGTTCATTTACTTTCCGTAGTTAAATAGTACAGTCGACAAGATATTATTACGTAAATAATTAAAGTAAATTAACAATTATCTTTCTTTTAAGAAAGAATCAAAGTGTGAATTAAAATTTCAAATTTATTATAAACAAGAAAATAAATAGAAAAAAAACCATATCATTTGACAGACAAATACGTAAATCTAAATCAGGGTCTTTCATGTGCTGTACATTGAATTTTAATTATCAGTATTAAAGGAATAAAAAGACTTAAATTTAGAATTAATCATTTTTATATTCTTTATTTAATAATAACTTTTATCGCCTTTTTTCTGTCTAATATTTGTTATATTTCTGACAATTTTTAAATTAAAAAGAAGTATTAATTTACATTATATTGTTCGATAACATTTGTAGCAATATAAAGGTACATTCCACAGAGAACAATTAGCATGATGCTTTTGCTCAAATATATTCTAAAATATTATGTGATTCATATAAAGGTTTCTGTATGTTTTGTTAAATGAGATTCCTTTAATTGTTAAATATAGTTGTTTAAGTTGGTCTAAAGTCGAAAGACAAGAAATACTAATAAATAAAAATAGTACAAAAAGTTGTTAATTATAATTAATATTACATTTACTACTTTTTTGAAACTAGAAATTGACAATTTACTTATAATATTTATATTGTTATTAAGAAGTATGTGTTATTCTCACTGAGTTAATAAAACAAGAATTTTCCTTTACGTCATATGCATTTGTCAAACGATTAACTTTAATACAGTTTTATTTCTCATTGAGAAAGCATTATTTATATCGAAATTTTGAAGTCTTTAAAAATACTTGAAACAAACTTTCCTTTACATACTTACATACAAGCGCCATTTGAGTAATAATAATAGTGTGTTTCACTAAACAATGTTAAAGTTATTGCCTATATTGAACTTTGAAATTTAATTTTAAAGCTTCCTCTATAATTTTATGCAAAAAATATTATTGCTGATTGTATTGATGAATCTAAGTGTTAATGAAGTTAATAACACATAAAAAATGTGCACAGATAATATCGAATTCACAGTTGTTTAATTTATTTGTTCATATATTTATATTTATTTAAAATACTTGAAATATTAATTCTTTAGAGTCTATATTGATTAAATGTTTAGATAAAGGGAGAGGTCAAGAAATAAAACTTTTAAATTTTGTAATGTCATATTTATAAATATATTAATATTAACGATTATAATTTGATAGTCGGAAGCTCCTGCCTCTTAAATTCTTTTATTCGTCAACGCTATTACATTCGTACAATCACCTCAAGAACTAATAATATTATTTTCATTTCATTTAACTTTTATATTTTCCTTTTTTGCCTTCTGTAATTATTATAATATATAAGGAACATAAGTAATTTATGAATTATTTCCAAATGGCAGGAAGTGCACTAACTTTGTTTTGTGATTATGTACTAGATCCCTAGAATACTAAAACTTTTATACACTTTATACTTTTATAATACATTTTTAACTTTCTTCATTTATTAAAAAATTATCACAGTAGTTTTTAAACACTTAATTTATTTACATACGTACTGCCAGATTGAAGCGAAAAAAGGTCTAAAATTAAATTTTTCTTAATAACTACTAGATTTAAAAAAAATTATCAAACACTTTTTATAACATCATAAGAATACTATACAAACTTTTATTTTTATCGCTCGGCAGTAGCATTTGACAATACTGTTTACGGTTCATAATAATTACATTTACATGCGACGTCAAAATTTATTTCAATACCTACTTGAATTTATATACACGCACAAGAAAAAAAACTATTTTAAAAAATCCTTATAATTTAAATAAATTAAATTATTTTTTACGCATTGTTACAAAGTATCAAAGTAAAAATTAAATTATCTGGATTTAAAAGAATTTTTGAAACCTAACATTGACATTTGGTTTTTAATTTATTTACCAGAAACTAATTATTTTCGAGTTTTCTTTTCTTTTTATTAAAGGTGCTAAAATTTAGAGAATTTATACTTTTTCAACCGTTTTTGATGAAATAACAGTAAGTATAAGATTTAATTTAAAAGTAGTTAAAAATTCAACTTTTGACGCACACTCTGAAAGAGAAGAAAAACAATCAAATTCAGTTTGTGATTTAAAAGGAAAGTATAACAGACTGAGAGCGACAATTAGAGGTTGTTAAGCTAGACTTGCTTACCAAAAAGACGTATTTTCTTCTTGCAGTGCTGATTTGTTATGTAACACGAGCAAACTGGTCTTTTTGGTAAGTAATTGCTTCCTTCAGCTTGTTAAGCTATCATTTCTCTTAAAGTATAAACTGTATTTGCTGCTTTTCCACCTCAGAATCAGTGCAGTGGCACAAAAAATGTCTTTCTGAAACGAGAAGAAATTTTGTCTCAACAATTTGAAAAAATCTTCTTAAAGTGTAAACTCTTGACGAAATACTTTTTCTGTGGGTCAAATACTCTTTGAATTATTATTCAATATTATCAAAGGGTCGTCAAGTTTTTTCAGACCAAAGGAATATCTTGCTTTATTTGATTGAGGTAGCCCTTTTCCTTGAGGAGATCGTCAAGGGCTTCTCGAGTGTAATAAACCACGAAATCAGTTGGTGCTACACCTTCAAAAACTGCGTGAACTGATGGCTTTAAATTATAAAACAACAACGGCTGTCCTCTAGCAGCGAAATCTTTTGTCAAAGTTTCAACTACTGTGGCAGCTGTAAAGTCAGCTCCATATATGTGCGAACAGTCAATAACAACTGGAGTCAGGACACTTGAACCTCGGCTACTGTATTTGGTAACAAGATTTCGCACATAGTCTACAGATGGAAAAATCAAACATCTATCAGGAGTTAGCATGAGATATTCAATTCCATAACGACTCTGAAACAATTGGTAATTAAATTAAATAATATTCATTTTTTAAAAGAAATTTTATCTTAAAGAAAAATATTTCTTTCATCTGCTTTTATAGTTGATTCATATTATAATTTATTGAAATTAATTGGAAATTTTATTAATAGAAATTTTAATTGAAATTTACATATATCGTTTAATATGAATTAAACCGCAATTGAAATAAAGGTCAAAATGTTACACTTTGTGATATCTATTTTTCTTTTTAATTTGCTTCCTTCAATCTTTCCTTAAAACTTACTGTAAGTTTTTCCACAGAAATCTTTGGCCTGGCTGCATGATAAAGAATGAAAAGAACATTCAGCCCGATTCCACAAAGAATGCCCACTTCCAATTGCAAGATCAAACAAGCAATAAAAGTACCAATACCCGGTATTAAATCGGATTCTATCAGAAAAAATACTTCATTTAGGTCAGTAAATACGTTTGTTATCTTAAAAATAATAATATAAAACTTGAAATAACTGTAAAATTCACATTGATATTTGATCAACAAAAACTGTGTTACACATAACTTATATTTTCAAGTAAATCTTATGCAAAGCAAAAGTACACTATCGTCTACAAGTGTGCGAGCACTTTCACGCGATTCCATTAAAAAATATATAATAACCGACTGGGAATTAACTCGAATTTCGCTTTTTCGCGTCACAATTCAAAACCATCTTTCTGGTCATTTTTAATGATATCTCAATTAAACAGATAAACATTTTTGATTATCCAATTTTTATTTTAAACCTTTACAAGTTTTTTTTAAATAAACCAATAAAATATGAAAAATAAACTTCATCCATATTGTATTCATTGTTGTTAATGTTAATGTTAAAAACATTGTTTATAAATATACATGAACCTGCACCAATATATTATAAGTTTTAAAATATGACTTAAAAAGTCAAAGCCTCTTTATCAGTTTTCAATGGGTGAACGATCATAACTTGGCTTTACGTTTGCGCAAAATTTAATAAACTTTTCAATGGCTTTTCTTAAAAGTTGTGTATCTTTTTTCGTTCCGGAGAATTCAGCAAGTGAATGATGGCATGTTTTTTTATTGATATCGCGTGAAAGTGTCTGCACACTCCACGAATACTTTAATGAAAATTTGGATATAAATTTAATATTTCTAAAAAGGGTGTGCAAAAAGCTTGAAAAGTCGGATCGGGTTCGAGCCTTTCTCCAAGTCACAAAACGAAAAATTCCGAGAACCCAATTTATTCGAGAACTATATGAGATTGTGAAAGTTTTGAGTCTTGAATCAAAATGTGCAAGTATAATTGATGTGGATCATTACTGTAGTGCTTTTACACTTGTCATTAATCACTACTGTGCAAGTTTAACATCATTAAAGAACTCTAGAATGCCAAGTGTTAAACACTTGAAAAAACCAAGTGCTAGAAATTATTCTAGAACCCAAAATATTCGAGTACTCGATATCATTTGAGAACCCAGAAATGTTGGAGTTTTTCAATAGACTCGACCCTACTCAAACTGAACCTGGCTCGAACCCGACAAAGATCCAACTGATTGAGCTCCAAATTTATCAAAATACATGTAGTGCAGCTTTGAATGAGAAATATTTAAAGGAACTTGGCGTCGTCAAACAATTAATTAATTTAAGAGTGCTCTGAAACAAAGCATTATTCGTATTTCTGTTTTATATTGTTACTTTCACATCGAATTTGGCGTTTTTCAAAATACTTTTTTGTTCCGTGTGTGGTTGAGTATGTGAAATTGCCTTTTACAATAATTAATACTTTCGATTATAGCAATATAATATTATGTATGTATGTATGTATGTTTAATATTAAGCTCTAAAGCCTGTAAATTCAACTTTGTTTCAGCTTACCCTTTAATTATTGTCTTTCATTAAATAAAATGTACATGTACTTAGCTAGTCAGTTTAACAAACAGGTTAACATAATATCACGTACTTTTTGTTCTCCACATGGGCCTGACGACCTTGACCTCTACCATAAAAACTACAGCTGCTACAATAATTGCAGCTAAAGATGCTTTTGGAATATAATAGAAGTAAGGCGTGAGAAACATAAGAGCCAAGATAACCAAAATACCTAAATAGGAAAAAAATCATATCAATTTCATATAAATTATTTGAGCCTGTGCAGAAAAAGTTGAGTCGAGTTGAACCGACTTTTTTCGGCCCGAAAATTTCAAAATTCTTTTCAACAATAAATTCACAATCGCACATTGATGGATTTTGGCTCGACTCGTTTGAATTTTTTGCACAGACTAAAAATGATTGTACTTGTTAAGTAAATTAATTATTTGTTGCTATTATAAATATTGTAATTGCATATAATGCACACCTGTGTAAAGTCCACCAAGAGGTGTTCTCACCCCAGAAGCGTTGTTAACTGCACTTCTACTTAGCGAACCGGTTCCAGGAAAGGCTTGGACAAAAGAGTTTCCTATATTTGCCATTCCGATTGCTATCAGTTCTTGAGTAGCATCCACAGATTTTCCGTTAGCTAAAGTTCCAAAAATTAATTTTGATTTATAATATAATTGTCTAATTGGCATTTAATTAACATCCAAACTTTATTGAATTATATAAAAATGAAGTAATATATTATAATAATAAGTATTTTTATTTTAAATTCATTCTAAAACTACCACATAATTAAATCTAACGAGCGGTTTAATTGTTCACCAAAAGCTTTGCAGACTGCCACGTCTTCCATAAGAGATATAAGAGGAAGAACAAGAATCCCACTTCCCAAATTTGTACACATCTCGACGAAGGAAACTGTTGTGTTGCCTTTAGTGAAACCAAAATGAGGTGATTGTATTAGAGGCATGCCACCGGGAATGTGACCTATAACATAATAATTAGAATTATTTTACATTTGTATTTAATGCCTGAATATTATAACTGAATTCATAGGTATAAGATAATAGAAAGAGAATTAACGTATTTCTCAGTTGAAATGCATAATTTGAAATTCATTAGTAAGCAAATTTGTTTTTCTATTATGTTTCAAATAAGTCAACATTTCGAATTGTAGTTTTTAATATATCGCGTGATCCTGGCAATTCTTATTGATAAAATTCGATAATATACACTTGGCAAAATAATGAGGTTTCTTACCAATTAACTGAAAGGGAGAATTTTCGGAAAAGACATAACCCAAGACACCGCAAATGATAACTAATAAGGCATTTCTTGATGTGCCAGTTAGCCAAATTATTTTGTTGATCACTTTCTGCTTTGTCGTGTGGAATTCCTCTTCTTTAGGTCCTATACTTAATGAAGTTATCATCTGTAAAGATTTTTATAAAACATAAGTATATCAACCTAAATACATGCATCTTACTATACTATATTATAAACAAGTAAATAAAATTAAAGAGAAATGTTTATTGTATATATTTTTTGCAATAAATTGCCAAGTTTTTCTTACCCTAAGAATAAGTAAAAGTACTATGCAGGAGACACCAAGTGCTGCATCCCAAGCAGAAGTTTCATGCATTTTTCCCGCAATACTGGACCATATTTGAATGAATGTTGCTCCTTTCGCGGGAATTCCTAAAATGTCTTTTACCTGAGATGAAACAATGATTAAAGCTACTGCAGATGTAAATCCTGAACTAACTGGCCCCGATACAAAGTTTATAAGAAAACCTAAAAACAAATAAATTTGGTCTTACATTAAAAAATCAAAAGTAGGAATTTCATTCATTGCTCAAAATTTTATATGAATCAATTGTTATAAACTTTGTGGAAATAAGCAATCAAAATATGTTTCATTTTAAAATAAATTTGATAAAATGCTTAACAATTATATATGAGTTTTATTTTGTATGTATGAGTTGAAATTAAGTGCGTCTTTTAAATAGTTTATTAAAAAATGAAGACTTAATTATCTTATTCAACAGATATTAAAAATGCTTTACCTAAATGAAGCCAATCCTCAAAAGTAGTTTCTTTATGTAAATTAACTAATATTTAATTTTTTAGATGTATGAGAAATGAATATTCACCTAGGCCAAAGATTCCCATAAATAATTCAATGACGCCTGCTATGAAGCACAAGAGTATGGCATGAGGAAGTGGATCTTCTAAATGAGCTACTGTTTGGTAAGTCAATAATGAAACTATGGCAGTGGGACCCATAGGAATATCCTTACAAGATCCAAATATAATATAAATAAAACAACCTAGAAAACTACCGTAGAGTCCGTACTGAAAATTATAAACAAAGTAAATTGTAATTAATAACTATTTAATTCTCTTCTCTTGGATTTTTACAAAGCTGTATAAATCTTTTTAATATCATTCAAATATTTGTCTAAAGTACGTTTTAAAAAATTGTCTTTATCAAATTTTAAATAAAATTTAATTTAAATATAATACAAGAAATTAATTGATTTGTTTAAAATCATAGTTCATTTCCATTTATAAATAATGACTAGAATAATTCTGAAAACATGATATGATTTTAATTTCTTGCGATATCAGCAATCAGTCACGACATATATTTAAATCCATTCAGAGAAACTTTTCATTGTGTACGAATTTGTTATCTTAAATTTGTTTTGCTAGAAATCTATCGAGAATCTCTTGTATATCATAAATAATGAAAGAAAGACGAAAATAGTGCATTCATTTGTTTCCATGCATTTTTCAGAATTGTTTTTGAAAATTACTTTTGATTGGTTTAATAGAAAATCTGGTTCAAACTTTAAACTTTAAACATGTGAGAATAAGGCATTTTATAAATAATAAAAACTAACCTGCGGAGGTAATCCTGCGACATTTGAATAAGCTAAAGATTGAGGAATTACAGTCAAACCGACCGTGATGCCTGCCACGAGGTCACCAAGTGCATCTTGCGCATTGTACCTTGGCAACCATCGTAAAATTGGAAGTTTTTTATGAAGAGTCTTTTTTGTACAAATTGCTCTTGCACGTCTTTTAGTGTATTCTGCTACTGATTTGCAGAGACTGTTCTTTTGGCTTCTCTCGTCATCTCCGGTTTCTTCCACCACTTAAAAATTGTGCATACTTGTATATGTATTTTAAATTAATATTTGTAATTTATATGTTTTAAAATTATGCAATTCACTGTGGTTAATATTCATAAATTAATGTATCTATATATGAAGAACAGAAAAAGTATCACGCTAAGGTGGAGGGGATCTATATAATCATAAAATATGTATTATACTTTACCTAAAATTATTCAAACTATTTTTTAATCCCCTCAATGACAATGTAATCTAAGAGTATGTGTGGCCTGACATGTTAAAAGGGCTCACTGCCAACATTATTACGTTATAGAAAAGGGATAATTAAAGAGAAGACAGAAAGTGCTCGTTGCCCATGTTGCAAGTTTTGTAACAAGAAAAGTAATTAAAAAAACAAGTTTTAATTTTTAAATAAAAAGAGTAACTTAAAAACAGTTATTTGTCAAACAAAAATGTAAATTGACAAAAGACAATTTTACAATACGAACGTTTAAAGAGAATCCAGGAAATGAGGCACACTCGACATGCCCAAGTTTAAACTCTTTTATGAAAAAATAGTAATTGAAGGAAATAATTAATGTCTTTTGAAAATAAAAGAGCAACTCAAATACTAACTATTGATATAAAAGACTAAAAATAGATTTTTTTGGAGTGAGATCCCTTTTTTGTGTCAGGTCACATTTATGTATTGAAATGAAAATACATATAAACAGAACAACAAATTAATCTAGTCTCAGGCATTCCGTTTCCGTAGGTTTGTCAAGATTGTTTAAATTGATTTTAGAAAATAATAAGTAAAATAAAATTCAACGTTCAATTTTCCAAAGCTTTATTATAGATGGTAAACGTGTCTCGTTAAACAACAAATTATTGTGCCCCGGTTGCTCTTCAGAAATGTAGCCCAACAATAATAAATTATTTATATCGTGCCTTCAACCTTGAATTACACAATGCCAACATATTTCAGTTAAATTTTTGCTCAATTTCCATTAACGATTCATGCATCAATTCACAATCAATTGTAAAAAATATATTTTATGATTTATAAATTAATATCTTTTCTAAATTATAATCTAAGAATTTGTCATTTCGCATTCAAAGTTTTTTCGAAAATATTTTAATTTTATAAATTAATTCTACCTCAATTTTAGCGCATTTAAAAATATCTCGACCTTTCTTAAGAGATAAATGCACTCGCTAAAAGGCCAATGTCACAAAAGGCAATTTATTCTTATTGTTATAGTTGACATTTTACTGCCTCATATACAATAAAAATAAAAAATAAATAAAATAATGAAAACGCCACGATTTAATAAATTTCTGATTTTTTGACATTCTGAGAATTACTTACTTTTGTGGCATCCTCGTGGCATGTGACAGAAATCAATGTGATATATGATCATTATTATTATAAATTTATTTAATTATTTAATTTTATGCTATAATCAACTTTTTACTTATTAATGTTGGTAAAATGTACTTATTAATACGTATATTCAAATAATTTAAACATTTTACTTAATTGATACAGTTAAAAAATAATTAATTATATTATTCTCGAAATGTGAATTAGCAGAAATCTATTAATTTATAGCTAAAACTGTGCTACTAATTCAAATAGTTAAATTCTACTGACAATAATTAAATTAATTTATCAATTCTCAGTAAAATTATACAATCTGAATTATTAGTAGCTCAGTTTTAGCTATAAATTAATATATTTCTACTGATTAAAAATTAGAGAGCACTTTTTTCTTATAATACACGGTATAAAGCGAAGAATATAAAATGAATACAAAATATTATTTTAAAAATCTTATCGCTAGAATCATTTTGACGTTTAAATTAACGCCATTTCTAAAATCATAAACTTATACTATTACTCAAGTAGGTACCTAATAGTAATTAGGTTGTCCTTCGCAGCCTGTTACAATTTTGACTTATAATTTTATCTTTCCTATTATCTAATGATTTATTCACACTCGAAATTTCGATAAACACTTTATTGCAATTAAAAGATTTTATTATTTACTCAATTGTAACAAGTTGTTTAAAAAGAATTTTCTTGTTTTGCCTTTGTTTATTTTTTACGTAATTTCTTTCTTAAGAAAGACAAATTCTTTTTCAAAATTATACCTATACTTTAAAATTACGAAATTCAAATTTTTATTCATGCTTGTTTACTTTTTCTGCTTGCTATAATTAAAATTATTTAAATTATAATTTATCAAAGGATATTGTCGTTTGATGTCATTTATTATTTAAATTATAATTGTCTGCGATTGTTTTTACAAAACCTTCAACTTTTTTTCTTATTTCTCATTAATTTTTTGAAATAATTTGACAAGGAACTTACAGATGAAGTCAGATGACCCCTGTATCTCAGGATGAACTTTGTGCGAATTTTGAAGAATTTGGGTTGATCCGTTTGTTTGCACAAGGTTCAAGCTTGCACCAGAACCATTTAGAGCATGATTTATATATGATCCTCCAAGCTTTCCCATTTTTTCATCAGTTACACTACTGCCTCCTTTCATTCTAAAGAACAAGTATTTATTATTTTTTATTTTATATTCACAAACAAATTTTATAACGATTTTAGAAAAATCAAAGTTTTTATCAAAATCAGTTAATTTTTATTAAAAATTACTCTTCTGAAATTCAATGTAAGTTGTTTTTTTTTTAACTCTTACGTTACTTAACTTGAAACGGCGCGATTTTTAATTACATTATAATATTATTGTGTGATGTATTTTTCGGTCGTTTTAACTAATTATAATGTGAAATAATTGGAGGACGTAAAAGTTTAAATCTTACAAATATTATTATAATAATGTACAAATAAATATAATTCTCATTTTAATTGCTGTAATTTTTTAATATGTAGAAATTATAATATATCAACACTAATAATAGTGAGTTTGTTTTTAAAATAATTTGCAAAATAAACGAAGAAAAACGATTACTTAATCTTAAAGAAATAATAACATCAATCCATACATTGTCAATTAAAACCTTAATTATCACGCTCAGCATTTATTAACAACAATACCACATTAAAAAGAACAAAAACTACGGAAAAAATACAAAAAACTACGTAAAAAGAAACTGCGCAATAGATTTATCTGCAGGATTTTCAACTAAATCACTAGTCACAAGTACAAAAAATTTACTTATTTGCATAATAAATTAATTATATTGCTAATTGTTGCATAACATTATTGTGTCACGTTCCCTTTTACGATTATATCATTCATTTTGCTTATAAGCATAAAATTTCGATTGTAAATTTCATTAATAAACATTTTGTCGTATGTAAAGTAATTCGTAATAGATGACAAAAAGGAATTACATATCTTAGAACTTTTCATAAAAAATTGAGCATTCAATTCAGATTGAGAATTCAAACTGTCGAATTAAAAAATGTATTTTTTATAACAAATGAATTCAAGTTATTAATATGTATCTAAGAGTATGCTTCTTGCTTATCCTTGAAAAGAACTCTTATCATTTTAAGTTGTAACCAATTCACCCATATTTACAAAGTAAATAAACTGCATTTAATTCAACTCTTTTTTGCAAAATTTTTTATACACAATGGAAGAACGTTAAACACAAAATAAAATTTCCAAAAACTTTTTATGTTCTTTGTTTACATAAATGCTTTTATTAACTGGAATTTAAAAAAAAACTGAAATAAAAAAAAGAACAAACTAAGAATAATAATAATAATAATTTAATTTATTAAATCATGTCATTCATATCAATTTTAATAGTTATAAAGTTGTTATTAAAGTAACAGATATGTAATTGCTCGCATTCTAAAGAATGTTATTTGTTATTTATTATTCTTTACTTTTAAAGAAGAAACAATTTCATATTGTTTTTGTTGTGCTGAAATTTGATGTAGTGAAGGTTATTTTTTGCTTTCCTATATAGAGTAGGAGATATGTCTGAAAATGTGAACATGATGTGTTTGGGGCTTGGAGGCAGAGGATTAACACTATAAAACTCTTTCTTTACTAAACTACAATAAATTATTATATTCACCTAATCTTCTAGGTACTTAAAATTTTATTCCATTATATATAGTTACTTAAAAAGTAATTAAAAATAATTAAAAAAGAATATTACTTTTTAATTGCTTTTGAATACAATTTGGATGCAATATCCAATAAATTGCTCGAGGTACCTACGTCCAACTCTTGGACGTCATATCTAAATAAAAAGTTTATCCATTCTTATTATATAGCAAAGATGCAGCAACTATTTAATTATTTGTAAAAATGAACAAAAGTTGAATACTGTTTAATCAATGTATTGGATGACGCTCCAGTATCCAGTTATTTTAACTTGATTTTAAAGTGAAACTTGACTTATTCTAAAAGAAATCTCATTTATTTGGATTTAGAGTGATTGTCTTTTTAAATATTGCTACATAGCTTGTAAAATATTTGACGAAAGAGAATTTCGAGAGGTGTCGGAATATTCACGTTGGAAGAACAATTGATACAAATTTATATATGTAATTGAGTGTTTAATGTGCTTGTTAGCATTTGTCAACGCAATGCTTTGAAATGTATCGTGCCTCGTAAACAAGAGCACGTGCTCTAACGCATGTAAGTGTGAGTTTACTTTTAATTGTGCATGTGTATACTCAGCAGTCTCGTGACCAAGTCATGTGAGAAATATATCATTTTAATCGTAATTCTACAGGTGTGGGCCTTGAGACACATGTGACCGGAAAAAATACCTGTTTTCACAAATCACATGACACACCCATAGACAACAAGTTTTATAATAATGATAAAAGTGATTCATCCTCATTCTTGATATTTTTATAATATATTGATTTGAACAATTTTTGTTTTTAGTTTTTATAAGTTTTTTCAGTTTAATCACCGTTTAACTTTGAATTAATAGTACTTTTATCTTTTCAGATGAGATAGCTTGTATATGAGGATACAAATGATTGATTGAGGATACAAATTTAAAGAAAACCAAAACAAGAGTGAAACTGGGCATGCATAACACTAAAGCAATCGGCAAATCTGCATGTAAGTTTGCATCTATGCACCAGATGTTACGTGAGTATTCGTTTGCGCGTATTAAAATGTCTCCAGTATCTATTTTATGTAAGATTGCAAAACGGTTTCATAACTTTTACATTTTATCTTGGAAAGGACGATCAATACTATCTTACACGCGCAACAAGACATTCAAATTTCGATAAGTCGTGTGTAAAATGCAAAATATTGTTTTCAGATGTCACCGATTATCACTGAATCAGAAAAATTATATTTAATTAAATATACCTAAACAAGTGCATTTATTTCAGCTAGAATTTTGCTTCAAAAAACAATATTCTTTATATCAAAATTTAAAGTTTACTAGGAGACAATATTTTTTAATACTCTTTACAATAATATATTATAAAATAATTCAATTTTCTATTATAAAATATTCTGAAACACTAGATTTTCGTTAATATCGAAAAGCAATTATTAGGTAGGTATTTATTTAAAATAGAAAAAAGATGGACACGTAAATTCATCAATAGAACAATCAATATAAGTATGACGCCAGCCAATCGTACCCACTTGTATTAATTTCAACCAAAGCTTCATGATTCTGAATGAATCGAATAAAGAATAGCTTTAATCAAAGAAAAACATATTTTTTTAAATTAATATTAATTATAATAATGAGTTGAAGATATTGTAAAGCAATTTTTCCTGACGATTAAAATCTATCTCTTGTAATAGAATTAGAATACATATTAAGTCTATATACACGGGAAAAATTATTTTATTGAATTTTATAAAACTCTTTTCTACTCTTGGATATTATATCGATTCACAAAATTACATTTATATGAAGCGCAATTTTGTAAAATGTACAAATATTTCAGGATAACTTAGAAAACTGTGTAGAAATGTTCCATCTAGATTTGTAGCTGTACTTGTTAGTGAAATTTTCTTGTAGATTTTACAAAACTACTATGGTTATACCTGTCATAAAAAATTAATTTGATGAATTGATTTATGATGCAGGATTACAAAGTTTTGTAAAATTCAATAAACTTATTTTCTCCTTGTATACTATTGAAAAGAAAATTAATTTCTTTTTTGTTTCTTGTAATCGTGACGATTTCCGATTTTCCAAAAGTAGTCTAAATCAACTCATTTTCATCTAACCAGTATTTATACCAAGTTTTAAGCAAAAGTCCAGATGTATTTATATAAATATGTGTATGTCACGCTTTTTTGTGAATCGAATGACTCGAGAACGCTTTGACCGATTTCAATGAAATTTGATAGAGTTATTACACTCTGAAAAAACTAGAAATGGACACAGGGATTTTTAGAAATACTCCAAAAATTGATCAAGTAGATGTCAATTTTTTTAATTATTTTTGACATTGAAAATTCAATTTTTTAATATAGCTTTTAAAATTGTCTTTTTCCAATCGTAGTTCCTTTGGGAAAAATTTTCTACATTAAAAAACGAATCGATTGACCTATATAGAGTATATGTGACGCTGTACCATAAAAGGGACCTTACGCGCTTTTTAATAAGGTCGCTTTTGCAGCAGTACATCATAGTAATAGCGCTGACCTTATGCTAAAGCACGTAAGGTCCATTCTCTCGTGGAGCGTCACATATATTTCACTAATATTTTATGTAACACAGTTTAATTATTTATACATTTAAAATTCAATTTTGTTGAGGAAGCCAAAATGTTTACGAAATTAACATAATGTGTCTGTTCTAAAGTGATTTAAAGAAATGATAGTGAGAATGAGATGGTTATTAAAAGCAAGTGATCGCGGTTCGTGTTTAGTCAGACATGTGATTGAACAAGAAAGTGAAGATCATTTCGAATTAAAACAATTGTTTTCAACATGCATTACTATATAAAGATCATTATTTGTTTTTAATCTAAGAACTACTTAAAAAACAAAATACTTTAGAACAGGCCCGGCATATGATATAATCAACCGGGTGAGTATAGATGACCCAAAATTTCAAAGGGGAAGTGGTTTCACATTGTTTTATAACCACTAGTAATACATTTTCTCAGAAGATGTCAAATTCCGTGTGAGTACTATATAGTACCTACCGTACCCACGTTATTTGCCGGGACTGCTTCACAACTATTTTTATAAGTACACAAATTTTAGATTATTGAATCGACCAATTTCTCTATGTACCTATAGTTTATTTTGAGGAAATAGTCTTATTCTTGTTTGATAGCTTTTTTTGTTAAAATATAATTGATTGGTTGAATTTAATATACAAATTCATCAATAGATTTTCTTAAATAATAAATATTGGTTTCTAGTGGTAGTAAATAATTGCATGTACAAAAATAATTTGTTTCTTGCATTACTCATAATTTCCTTTTTTCTTTTTTCTCTTGTATTACAAAGGAAATATTTGTTACGGCATTAATAGCTTTTTAATTATTTTTGCTTTCTCATAGAGGAAGCTTTGTCTTGGCTCAAATTTTGAAATTTTTAACAATGCTCTTAATAAAGTTTCCTCTATACACAAATATGTATGTCATAGGCTTTTTTGTGGACCCTGACGACAATTTGAAAATGGTTCAAGATATTTTCATGTAATTTATCAGGGTTATTTATACTTGAAAGATCTCAAGATGGACACAAGGAGTCCCCAAATTATTAAAAAGTTTTTATTTTAAAAATTTGTGTGTGTCATAAAGCATTACTTAAACATTATTGGTCGTTATTAGCAATTTTTAATAAAAAATAAATGATAATGGATAAAATGATGTCACTCCTTGAGAGAAAGCAAATAAAATAACGTCCTATAATATTAGTGTATTTCATTTAAAAAATGATGAATGTCTTTAATGGCTGTTTTTTGTTTTTTGGTGGAAAAAAAGAACATATTAAGTTTGCTACTATAAAATAATGCATTATAATTATAAATATATGATTTTTTGTAAATGCTCAAAACTAAACATTGAAATTTCTTGCTCATCACAAATATATGTGTACGCCCGTAAGAAAAGGGTCCACTTTGTCGATTTTAATTTCAGAAGATAATCTCAATTTTCCAAAAGTGTTTTAGATTTTATAATTTGTTTTATCTTTGAAAAACATAGTACAGAGTGTTCCGCATCGAATTGGGTTTTTATCATACTGTTATCTTAATTAAAAACACATAATAATCTTATTTCTAAATTTTAATTAGCATGAAAGTCAATGCTAAACTCCAACTTTAAATTTAATTTTCTCCAAATTTGCCTTTTGACACTTCTAACTTTGAATTCTTGTAACTTGGCCAAGTTTTCATCTATAGAAGTCTAAGACCTCTGAAAAAGTTGGAAATTTAACAGAGAATATGGTCATGTATATGGATTTACAATGGATTTACAATGAATAATTAGAATAAGCTAATTTTTAACAGTCAAGTTGTATTAATTTGTCTCACTATTCTCTAAAATAGTTTTCTTTATGATTAAAATTTATTAATATTTTTTGAGGATGTGTAAATAAACAGCTTTTAAATGATGAATTACTTAGTATTAACCATTCAATAAATTTCTATTGGTTAATGAATTAATTTTTTAAACTAAATGTAAAATGTTATAAATTCTTACCTAATTCTTAAATTGTACCCAATATCTTAGTACAAAGTTTCCTTTTTATGTGAATCTTTGCCTCTACCGTCTCCACTTTTTAATCATTTTTTCTTCTTTTTATAGGTATAGGAAATAAAAACACAGAAAATCTCACCGGGAAAGAAAAGAATGTTCTCCAAAGAGACTCCGTTTTAGTCTCCTGAAGAAAAACTAATATCGACATTCACAAAAAACTTGGTTGGTATTTTCTTCCTGAACAAGAAGAGGGTAATAAAAGCACGTTAAATTTATGTTTGATTTTTAAACTGGAATGAAAGACTGAGTTGACGCGGGTATGCAGCTTGCCATATAAATGGTACCGAGCAGCAGGTTTCACCAGTGTTTCCCTATCTTCTTAGTTCTCAAATCACTCTGGCAACCCCCACATGTTGTCGTCATAGGAAAATACGCCAATCAGGACGACGACTCGTATGCCTTATTTACATATATCCATTTAATAATTCTCTGGGCCTCAGTAACAAATAGATTCGTCACTAATACACAGAAAAAAAGTACAAAATTAAGTTCCACTCTCGACATTGAACTCACTTTCTGAAAAAAAGTCAATTTCATTTTTGTCAATATTTTGGATAATTTAGCATATTAACAGTAAAATCAAAACTATTTAAAAGTCGCAAGATTTCTAAAAAATATCAGGATAAAACATTACTTTCTCTATAAAGAAACAAATTAAACAAATTAAATTGACAAAAAATTTCAATTAATTAAAATATTAAACGTCGAATAATAAGAAAATACATATTCCCGAGTCATGCAAATTTTGATTTTTATTATGTCAGAGGGGTCAGTGACAGGTTGTTTTTCCAGTTATTAAATTCTCTCATATAAATTAAAATAATTTCATCTCAGTTCACATGTTAGTCACATACTACATTTTTCTTATGAAACATTAGCGTCAGTTAATATATTAAATAAAATGTAAAAAGTTTCATTTCATTTATTACCTTACATGATAAACTTTTACTCATTCTTAGGAGGAAAATTCTTAACATAGTTTAAATTACATCAATAAGACAAGGAAAGGCCTCAAAAACAAGTTTTATGGAAATCCCGCGTTTAATTCATTCAAAATAAATATATATGTATATATAAATTTTATTGTATTTTTATAAGTAGAAAATACAATGCAATTGAATTGTCAATAACTAAATTTTGAAACAAAATTTAAGAATAAAGAATAAAGGAGAAAATAATTTTTTAATTTCCTTTAAAAACTATTTTTAAATAATTTTTTTTATAAAAAAAAGATAAATGTGACGAGCTTCGAAGAATGGGTCCCGAGAAGCTTTGCTTTCTCCTGCTAAAAAACGCAACAAACAGTCTATAATTCGTCAAAAATAATAAAATAATTTTTAACCTGTAAAATTAATCTCATTTAAACTAAATTTAAATGAATCAGATTATTTTAAACAGTGGTGGATCCAAGAGGGTCGGGGTCACGACCTTCTTCATATTCTCAGACAGCAGAATAAGTCATTTTAAGAAATAATTTAAAAATATAAATTATATTAATTAATTTATATTGTTTTATTATAAGGAGGACCGCATAATTTCTATTTATTTCTTATTAATACCAAATATATTAAAAACAAAAACAGGTCTCGTTCATGTGCTTAAAAACATTGTCAGTGGAATTTTTTAAAAGATATTGTAAATATTAATAAATTAAAAATGTAACGACCTACATATATTTACTATATTTATTTAAAAATATAAATCAACATTATAGTGATGAGGATAAATAAGTGATTGGAAAGTATGTAGAAGTGAATTAAACCATCATAAAATTAAAAATGAAATCTTAATCACATACAATTAAATTCAGC
Source organism: Ganaspis sp. Gsp50 (assembly GCA_011057455.1). Taxonomy (NCBI): domain Eukaryota; kingdom Metazoa; phylum Arthropoda; class Insecta; order Hymenoptera; family Figitidae; genus Ganaspis; species Ganaspis sp. Gsp50. Next base: position 31,728 of record WNHD01000524.1, read on the forward strand.
TGATTTCAATTTAATTGGGTTTAAATTCTTTACTCCCATAAATAATGTTATAATTTTTCATTAATTTCTAATTATTATGTCTTTATCATTGTGAAATAATGTTCAAATTTTGTTGTCACGAGATATACCTCGTGACATTTTTCTTTGAACAAACAATTTTTAATTGCAATTTTTAATTCCTTGTTTGGTCAAATTTTCAAAATATGTTTTTTGATTGGATAGAGCATTGTTCAAACTATCCAAGTGAGATAACAAGAGGTAGATGAACATAAGCAATGAATCATTTAACACACATGAGTTGAAAAGTATGTATGTAAAAATGAATTGTCATATTGCTTGGTCTCTTATTCCCGCTTATCTCCAATCTCTGGGTTACTTAAACCACGTTTAATTTAATTTACAAGACAGGTAATTCTAGTTCAAGTTTAATTATAATTTAAAAATAATTTTTTCTAATGTAAATCTTGTATAATTTGAAAATTGGACTGTAGATTTGCGAACGTAAAATATTCAAAATTTCAATTTATAATTTTTATTTTTTGCATTTAAAAGAATTTTTAATTTTATGATCAAATTGAATTTTAAGTGACTAATTTTTATGCTTTAATGAATGCTTAATATAATAATTTATAACACTGCATATTTTTACAATATATTATGCAGAATATTTTATTAATATAGCATAACAATTTTGATAATAATAATGTCTTTTAAACAGGTATTGGAGGATTTTATTTTCAGAAATAGAAATCACATGAATAATATAGTATTCTAAAATATTTTACATTCAAAGGAGGTAACTCTGTCTCTAGAACCAGGAAAACTTAGTCAAGTAATTCACCTTTCTAAGTATTGCATATATATTTGAGATTTTATTGCTCTTTAATAAAGTAAATACTAATTTAATCAAATATCATTAAACAGAAACAGGTTGCTTTTAATTTATTTAAATAGCCGCACTATTTTTGACCTTGCTCTATTATCAATATATATACATTATAGATATTTTCTTTTATGAAGACACACTTTTAGAATATGAGAATATTTCAAAACAGTTTTTGTCAGAAATGAAGAATAAAGTGGAGCTCTTTTCTCACAGACTTGAAATTTATACTGAATGACCTGCAAGTTATTTTCAATAATTAAGTAATCTGGGAATCTCTGTTATAAATCTCAACTACATATTACTTTTACTAATAACAAAAAGAAAAAAAAACCTGCTGTAAACTTAGTATACTTAGTAAACTGTTTAGTTAGTATAATCTAAATGATTATAAAATGTTTATAATTTGCAGTGTCTTCTTAGAAAAACACATAATTGTTTCCTGATAAAGGAATTAAAAAAATTATTTATTTTCTTTAGTAAGTTTAGAATAGAATGTGGATAATTTGTTAAACTACATTTATTATTATTTACTTAATTTTTTTCCCTATCTCTAATTCTGGTTTGTTTGAATAGAATAATTCAACAAAGTTCTTAAATAGATCAATTAATGCGTTTTTAAAGCAACTATCAAAACATGACAAAGTAATTAAGTTGATACTAAAATTTAAATAACTTTTCATAGAACAAAACTTAAAAGGTTCATTTATCAATAAGTCGATGCGATTTTTAAATGCGGTGAAAATATACATACCTAGTTAAAGGAAAGAAAAAATGAGTAAATATTAATCACTTCATTTTTATTTTTCAGATCTACGCTAAAGATGGTTTATATGGATTGGATTTTGAAAAATAAGATAAATCCTCGAAGAATTTAGAAAAATATTGTTCACTTATGTCATGTGACTCGTTTGTACGTGTGATCACTTAACGTTAATTCAATGTTTACTTTCTACTAGGAACAATAATAAATTAATTTCGCTTCGTTCAGTCTTGAAGCATGTGACTTGGGGACATAAGGTACTGCTTATCAACATGTTAAATGACAATTATAACAAATTTCGTGTACATAAGAATCGCATGACTTTAAACGTTACCCTGACATTTTAGCACGTATTTCAATTAAATTGAGATAATAACATTTTATCCATCTTTACCTGTATATCACTACAAATTACTATTGTATAATTAAGATATAATTTTTAGTCATAACTCTCATGCTCGCACATATGAAACTCCTTAATACAGAAATTTTTAAATTTAAAAGAAAATATAGAAATTTTAATGAAATTACTAAATTCCATTCTGATTCATATGAGAATCAATACATTTTTTCTTTTTGGTCGAATGATTAAACAACCTTTAATTATCAATAAAAAAGAAAGTTAAATGAAAATATAAACTCATTAATATTGAAAAAATTCGTGTAATATTTATTAGAAAAGTGATCAATTAAAAATTGAAATAAGAAATGGGAGTGAATAAATTGTAAGTGGTGTTTCTCGAAACTGTCAACAGAAAGCACGTGATGAGACTTTCAAGATATCTTGGAGTTTAAAGAAGCGGCAATGTTAAACAGGGCATTGGGATCAAATGAACCCAATTGTATTGTGTCACGTGCTGTTAATACACAAAGCCAAAGGCATTCCAAATTGATAAGTCAAGATTTCATTATTATTAAATATCATTTAATAGCTATTAAACGCTTTAATTTTTAAATATTTTTTGCTTTTATCAGATTGTCAATTACTGTTAATACAATTAATGTTGCTATATCAATAATTTAAATAGCAAAAATTTAAAAAGCGTTATAATTAATATTAGATGAAAATTATTATTATAATATGTAAGTGTCAAACATAATGTAAATGTAAGGATTGTCAGTGAATTACACGAATTACACATTTTTTCATTATTCTCATTATTATTATAGATAAGTAATTATAATAAGTAATTTCATCTAAAATTAATTTATTCAGTAATTAATTACATAAGTATTACCTAATTATTTTTAAACTGTATTATACGTTTCTCTGTTTACCTTAATACTTAGATATCCTTATCAATTGACAATACAATTTCTGAATTTGATTAAAGAATCTGTATAAGAAGTAAAAACAAGAAAAAAAGAATAAAAATAATGTAAGGATCCTATTTTTCTTTACTTCCGATAATACAAACCATTCATCCTTACTCTTAATTGGTTTTGGTTTTTTGTTTAAAAAATGAGCCACTGTAATGGAAATCACAGACTGATGATCTAAGTGTCAATACAATGAGGAAACACAAAAAAACTAGAAAAACAAGTTATTAATGTCTCTATCAACTAAAATTTTTCATTTAAGTGTAATTAACGCTTTGATGCGGAATTAATTATTTTTAGAAGGTAACAGTCCACGTGTGTCGAATAGCTTTTAATATTAAAGCTTTTTAAGTTGAAGAAATTATCTGTCAAGAATTGGATCAATTTAAGAATATTAGTTCCACGCTTTTACGTATATAATCAAAGCATGTAAAAGAAAAGAACAATAAACCTGTAAAACTAATACATACATTATTTGCAATGGAAAAAATTATATTTTTTTAATATTACTTATTACTTAGAGATAGTAATGCTCTTCATTCAACACCAATATGTAAATATCTTTTATGGTTTACATATAATATTGTCTACCTTGATCCATTATCTTTAAAAATTGAATTGTATTAATCCATCTATTTTTATTTATTTATCGTACTAGCAAATTATTCGCGCGCTAAAGCGCGCTAGCATTGTGTAGGAAATTATTAAATTACTTGAATTGAATTTAAATCAAAGAATATTTTCATTTGTA